>NW_026465902.1:7500-13756 GCF_026875155.1 Cherax quadricarinatus
TACACTGTCCGTACACGTGTGTACTTGATGGTACACTGTCCGTACACGTGTGTACTTGATGGTACACTGTCCGTACACGTGTGTACTTGATGGTACACTGGCCGTACAAAGTGTGTACTTGATGGTACACTGGCGTACACGTGTGTACTTGTGGTACACTGGCCGTACACTGTGTAAATTGATGGTACACTGTCCGTACACGTGTGTACTTGATGGTACACTGGCCGTACACGTGTGTACTTGATGGTACACTGGCCGTACACGTGTGTACTTGATGGTACACTGGCCGTACACGTTTGTACGAGGTACACTGGCCGTACACGTGTGTACTTGATGGTACACTGGCCCTACACGTGTGTACTTGATGGTACAAATGTCCGTACACGTGTGTACTTGATGGTACACTGGCCGTACACGTGTGTACTTGATGGTACACTGGCCGTACACGTGTGTACTTGATGGTACACTGGCCGTACACGTGTGTACTTGATGGTACACTGGCCGTACACGTGTGTACTTGATGGTTAAAACTGTCCGTACACGTGTGTACTTTATGGTACACTGGCCGTACACGTGTGTACTTGATGGTACACTGGCCGTACACGTGTGTACTTGATGGTACACTGGCCGTACACGTGTGTACTTGATGGTACACGTGTGTACTTGATGGTACACTGTCCGTACACGTGTGTACTTGATGGTACACTGTCGTACACGTGTGTACTTGATGGTAACACTGCCGTACACGTGTGTCTTGATGGTACACTGTCCCCTACACGTGGTACTTGATGGTACACTGGCCGTACACGTGTGTACTTGATGGTACACTGTCCGTACACGTGTTTACTTGATGGTACACTGTCCGTACACGTGTGTACTGATGGTAAAACTGGCCGTACACGTGTGTACTTGATGGTACACCCGTCCGTACACGTGTGTACTTTATGGTACACTGGCCCCCTACACGTGTGTACTTGATGGTACACTGTCCGTACCGTGTGTACTTGATGGTACACTGGCCGTACCAAAGTGTGTAATTGATGGTACACTGTCCGACACGTGTGTACTTGATGGTACACTGGCCGTACACGTGTGTACTTGATGGTTACACTGTCCGTACACGGGTGTACTTGAGGTACACTGTCCTACAAAGTGTGTACTTGATGGTACACTGTCCGTACACGTGTGTACTTGATGGTACACTGGCCGTACACGTGTGTACTTGATGGTACACTGGCCGTACACGTGTGTACTTGATGGTACACTGTCCGTACACGTGTTTTACTTGAGGTACACTGTCCGTACCGTGTGTACTTGATGGTACACTGGCCGTACACGTGTGTACTTGATGGTACAAATGTCCGTACACGTGTGTACTTGATGGTACACTGGCCGTACACGTGTGTACTTGATGGTACACTGTCCGTACACGTGTGTACTTGATGGTACACTGTCCGTACACGTGTGTACTTGATGGTACACTGGCCGTACAAAGTGTGTACTTGATGGTACACTGTCCGTACACGTGGTACTTGATGGTACACTGGCCGTACAGTGTGTACTTGATGGTACACTGTCCGTACCCCGTGTGTACTTGATGGTACACTGGCCGTACACGTGTGTACTTGATGGTACACTGTCCGTACACGTGTGTACTTGATGGTACACTGGCCGTACACGTGTGTACTTGATGGTACACTGTCCGTACACGTGTGTACTTGATGGTACACTGGCCGTACACGTGTGTACTTGATGGTACACTGTCCGTTTCACGTGTGTACTTGATGGTACACTGTCCGTACACGTGTTTTACTTGATGGTACACTGGCCGTACACGTGTGTACTTGATGGTACAACTGGCCGTACACGTGTGTACTTGATGGTACACTGGCCGTACACGTGTGTACTGATGGTACACTGGCCGTTTCACGTGTGTACTTTATGGTACACTGTCCGTACACGTGGGGTACTTGATGGTACACTGTCCGTACACGTGTGTACTTGATGGTACACTGGCCGTACACGTGTGTACTTGATGGTACACTGGCCGTACACGTGTGTACTTGATGGTAAACTGGCCGTACACGTGTGGGACTTGATGGTAAACTGGCCGTACACGTGTTGTACTTGATGGTACACTGTCCGTACACGTGTGTACTTGATGGTACACTGGGCCCTACACGTGTGTACTTGATGGTACACTGGCCGTACACGTGTGTACTTGAATGGTACAAAAAAATGGCCGTACACGTGTGTACTTGATGGTACACGGCCGTACACGTGTGTACTTTGATGGTACACGGCCGTACACGTGTGTACTTGATGGTACACTGGCCGTACACGTGTGTACTTGATGGTACACTGGCCGTACACGTTTACTTGATGGTACACTGGCCGTACACGTGGGGTACTTGATGGTACACTGTCCGTACACGTGTGTACTTGATGGTTTCACTGTCCGTACACGTGTGTACTTGATGGTAACCTGGCCGTACACGTGTGTACTTGATGGTAAAACTGGCCGTACACGTGTGTACTTTATGGTACACTGGCCGTACACGTGTGTACTTGATGGTACATGGCCGTACACGTGTGTACTTGATGGTACACGGCCGTACACGTTTTTGTACTTGATGGTACACTGGCCGTACACGTGTGTACTTTTATGGTACACTGGCCGTACACGTGTGTACTTGATGGTACACTGGCCGTAAAACGTGTGTACTTGAAGGTACACTGTCCGTACACGTGTTTTACTTGATGGTACACTGGGGGGCCGTACAACCCCTGTGTACTTGATGGTTCACTGGCCGTACACGTGTGTACTTTATGGTACACTGCCGTACACGTGGGGTATTGATGGTACACTGGCCGTACACGTGTGTACTTGATGGTACACTGGCCGTACACGTGTGTACTTGATGGTAAACTGGCCGTACAAAGTGTGTACTTGATGGTACCCCTGGCCGTACGGTGTACTTGATGGTACACGGCCGTACACCCTGTGTAAATTGATGGTTTCACTGGCCGTACACGTGTGTACTTGATGGTACACTGGCCGTACACGTGTGTACTTGAGTACACTGCCGTAACACGTGTGTACTTGATGGTACACTGGCCCTACACGGTGTACTTGATGGTACACTGGCCGTACACGTGAGTACTTGATGGTACACTGCCGTACACGTGTGTACTTGATGGTACAACCCGGCCGTACACGTGTGACTTTATGGTAAACTGGCCGTACACCGTGTGTACTTGATGGTACACTGGCCGTACACGTGTGTACTTGATGGTACACTGGCCGTACATGTGCGTACTTGATGGTACACTGGCCGTACATTTGTGTATTCCCCGGTTTTTGGTTGCAAAGGGGTCCCAGTCACAGTCCCCGAGTCCCCCCTCTTCACTGGTCGTAAATAGGTCACTTCCTGCTCCATGAGCTTTCTTATACCTCTTCTTAAAGCTATGTATGGATCCTGCCTCCCCTACATTACTTCCCAGACTATTCCACTTCCTGACAACTCTGGGACTAAAGAAATACCTCATAACATCCCTGTAATTTATCTGAGTCTTCAACTTCTAATTGTGTGTGTGTGTTTGTACTCACCTAGTTGTTGAGGTTGCAGGGGTCGAGTCCAAGCTCTTGGCTCCGCCTCTTCACTGGTCGCTACTAGGTCACTCTCCCTGAACCGTGAGCTTTATCATACCTGTGTGTGTGTGTGTGTGTGTGTGTGTGTGTGTGTGTGTGTGTGTGTGTGTGTGGTGTGTGTGTGTGTGTGTGTGTGTGCGCGCGCGCAACATCAACACATTAAAACAATCGTACACATATAACGTTACACTCTGGTGGAAATTAATTAAATCTGGTAGTCAAGGAATACATAGCAAAAAAAGGCACAATACCGTGACTGGAACGATACTACTACTACTGCTACTACTACTACTACTACTACTACTACTACTACTACTACTACTACTACTACTACTGCTACTACTACTACTAATACCACCACCACTACCTCTTCCTGCCTATATATAGCCGTCCTGCTCCACTTCTGGTTAGTGTGACTTTGTAAATGGTCCAGGTCGGACCGAAGCGTCGTCGTAAGCTCCTCTCTTCTATGTGCGGGTTATTTGTGTAAGGAATACATACCTGTATACTGTTATCCCTACACACGTCCAGTCTCTCTCTCACTTATCTCTCTCCACCATTTTAAGGACATATATGTTATCAATGGTATTAAGTACTGAAAAGTTGATGACACATATGCAACAGTTGGCTATCATTATTATTGAAAGATTTCGCCTACACAGTAGGCTTCTTCAGTCACATACAGAGGCAGCAGGTGTAGTAATGAGATGAAGATGTAATCAGTCCATCAACCTTGGAGAAATAGTATTTGAGGTGGTCAGTCCCTCAGTCTGGAGAATAGTTCAGCTCCATGGAACGATATTGTTCCAGACCATGGAGCTGAACTCTTCTCCAGGCTGAGGGACTGATCACCTCGATTACTATTTCTCCAAGGTTGATGTATTGATTACTTCATATTCATCTCATAACTACATGAAAGGCGAAACCTTTGAATAATAATGATACCTAACTGTTGCATGTGTGTTTTAATTGAGGACATAAATAACACATATAACCTAGTATTATATTGTTCCTGCAGGAGAAATGTTTTGTGTCAGGTTCTTCTTAACTACGTGTCAACTTGCTTAAATACACGCTGCAGAAATTAGAATCACTGGTTTCTATAATGAAAGACCTGTGAGAGGGATACAGGTAGCAGGTTCAGGTTTACAGGTCCAGTGCAGTGGGTAGGTCAGAGTAGGTTACCTGATGATCATAGTCGAGGGAAGCCATCATAATAGTCTCAGGTAGCTGGGAACGGAGAGCAGAAGAGACACGTCTTCAATTTGGGTAGCATTCAGGTAGGTTTGTCAGGCTGGGTCCTGGCTCGGGTCTTCTCCATGTGGTGACCCGCAGTAGGTACCATTGAACGTGGGTAAATATTTTTTTTTTTGGTTAGTGGGTTTGGGTTTGAGAAGAACATGCCTAGTATGGGCTAGTAGGCCTGCTGCAGTGTACCTCCTATATGTTTCTTGGGCTCATCAACTAGAACAAGTGACACAACAGTGTCATTGATTTAATAATATGAGTGTTAGCGGCACACAACATTCAGTACGAACTTGCACTCTGTAGTCTTATTAATGTCTTACTAATTCTTACCTCTGTAATATCTCTTTAATTCTACGACCGGGGGGCGGGGGCGATGAGTCCCAGAAATATTCACACATATACTGATACAGGAGAACATAGAGAACTGCTTGTATAACTTGGTCAGTGTTCATTACTAATTGTTGACTTGTTTGTTGCAGTGTCCGCAGTGTGATGCACAAACACTTAGAGAAGATGGGCGAGGTAAACTTCGAGAAAATCTTCAACCAAAAACTCGGTGAGTAAAGTGTGGTTGACGTTTGTTGTGATACACACACACACACACACACACACACACACACACACACACACACACACACACACACACACACACACACACACACACACACACACACACACCAGGAGCTGTGAATCGACCCCTGCAACCACGACTAGGTGAGAACACACACACACACACACACACACACAGTGTAGTGGGTCACAAGCGCCAGGCTCCGAGGATCTTAGTGCTTTTAGGGCGTGTTTTAGCAGCTAGAAGCAACCAGTGTTAGTGACAACGTCAGTGAACAACCCTACAAGTGATAACCAATGTATTAGAAAAAATAAATAAAGTAAAGGCGAGAGAAAGCCTGAAATTATACAACAAAATTTCAAAGTGCCAGTTCGTTGAGGCCTAGTGGCACCTGTTGCCACATTTGTTACATATATACAAAGTACAAAGCGAGTGACTAAAGAGAAAAGACCAAATAGAATTAAGAGAGGGTGGTAACGACAAAATGTGATGTATCGCACAGCGTGAACAAGCTAGCCAGAAAGGGGATATATATATGTATACATAAATATATATAAGCAGAGGTGGTGGCAGCAGTAGGCCTGA
This sequence comes from Cherax quadricarinatus, assembly GCF_026875155.1. Classification (NCBI taxonomy): domain Eukaryota; kingdom Metazoa; phylum Arthropoda; class Malacostraca; order Decapoda; family Parastacidae; genus Cherax; species Cherax quadricarinatus. The sequence goes on from NW_026465902.1 coordinate 13,557, forward strand.
GGGAGTAGCGCCGCCATAACAGGTTGGGTGTCATCACAAATAAGTAGTGTACTTACCAAAAGTGGAGTGAAAAATTATAAAAGTAGCAGTATACAAGTGATAAGTGTGGTAAATGAGGACTCAAAAGGGCAAGAGAAAAATATAGCCGAAGAAGTCAGAGGCGGAAGGCGAGGTGTAAGAGTCTCGTACAACGAAGAAAC
>NW_026465903.1:0-13156 GCF_026875155.1 Cherax quadricarinatus
ATAGGAGTGAATGGGACAAATGGTTTTTGGGGACCTGACGTCTGTTGGAGTGTGAGCAGGGAAATTTTTTAGTGAAGGGATTCGGGAAAAAGGGTTATTTTATATAACCGGACTTGAGCCCTGAAAGGGGTAGTACAACCCCTGCACCTAAAGGAGGGGTTTTTGGGATATTGGCAGTTTGGAAAATATATTGTGTTTTTTTTATACTATATACTTCTAAGCTGTTTTTTGGGGGCACCTCTGCAAAAACAGTAATTGTGAGTGAGTGGTGAAAGTGTTAAAGATGATGAAGTATTTTCTTTTTATTATTTTTTTTTCTCTTTGGGTCACCCTCCTGGGTGGGAGAAGGCCGATTTTGTTAAAAAAAAAAAAAAATTTGCAGTATATGCAATAAATGTTTATACATATTAACAACTGAAAGTACAATTTACCAAGTAGTTTTTGTCTGTTATTGTTTTTAAACCCCCCTTTCACTGTCCAGACCCCAAATTAATGTTCTACATTCGCCCAAAATTCTTACTATTTTCGTATACGCTACCCCTCCACTTTTGTGAGTTCCACTTTCATGAGTTTTTGAACATTCGCGAATTCCCACCGCCCAATCATATTTACCAAAAAAATGCGTGAAAAAAGCGGGGGAAAAGCTTCCTGCCGCCCCTTTTACCCTCCCTTTTACCTCCATCCAGTACCCCCAGTCCGCCACTCACTCAGCCATTGTCCAGTTACTTTTTCGTTTTCGTTTGCCCAGTTACTTTTCGTGTCCACCATAAGTGTGTTTGTGTGGGGGTGAAAGTATGACCCCCAAGCGAGCGCACTGCGTTGATGACCAACCCCTAAGAGCCAAAAAAATCATAAATCTGGAGGAAAAGGTGAAATTGCAACAAGTGTAGGGCAGGAATTTGAGCAATTTTTCCATTGGAAAATTTTTTAAATGTAAACAAAAGCACAGTGCATCTTCAAAAAAAATGAGGAAAAAGTAAGGTGGCCAGCATCTACTCTCCTCCCTCACCAAGCAAGTGTCACAAGTAAAAACATGCAATGTCTAAGAGGGATCAGCATTTTTGTGTGGATTTCAGACCAAAATAAAAAGGAAATCCCATAACAGAAAATGCGATTTTTGAAAAGGGAAAGACTTGTATGATACGTTGGCTAGTGATGGGGCTAGCACATTGCAGAACCAGGACGTCCACCATCACCCACCTGAGTTAAATCCAACACTAGACTCATCTGCCATGCTTTACCTCCAATAATCACCTCCTTCAATGTCTCAGTACTGCATGGCTAACTATCACCACCCCCATCATCATCGCTTGCCCTCTTTCCAAGTTTTCAAGTTTGTCTGCCTAAATTGGGTGGTGAGTGTTTTGTTTTCTCATTATTTGTTATTAAACCATAATATGTACAGTATATACAATATTTTACGATGTTTTCATGTGTCTTATGATTGTTCATGGTTCAGTAGGTTAAGGAAACGGTATTGTTAGGCTAAGTAAATGCTATTATTATATTTCTCTACATATTTGTGCACCAAACATTTGCGAATTTTCATGATTCACGAGGTTCTTGATCCCCTAACACTCACGAATGTGGGAGGCCTCCTGTATGTCTTCAGTTCTATTGGTTGAGCACAAGAAACCGCCCTTTCAATTATCAAAATTACCCTATAAAGTGCACACAAGTCTGTAATTTTGCCAGTACACAAAATTAACCCTTTAACTGTTTCGGTCGTATATATACGTCTTACGAGCCACCATGTTTGACGTATATATACTCATAAATTCTAGCGGCTTCAAATCAAGCAGGAGAAAGCTGGTAGGCCCACATGTGAGAGAATGGGTCAGTGTGCACCATTTAAAAAAAAAATCCTGCAGCACACAGTGCATAATGAGAAAAAAAAACTCCGACCATTTTTTTTTTTAATTAAAATGCTGACTTTGTGGTGTACAGGTCTCCCTCAACATTCGCGTTTTCAACTTTCGCGGGCTTCACACATTCGCGAATTCCCAACCGCCAAATTCCCAGCCTCCAAATTCCCAGCCGCCAAATCATATTTAAGTTTCCCGCCACCTGCGAGTCCCTACTACCCTCCCTCCAAGCCCCGCAACTGGCAGCCAGCCCTCCCACCAGTGTGGTGAGTGTTTTGTTTGTTCATTATTTGCTATTAAACTACAGTATAAATAATGTAAACCCATTCATGACTGCATATTGGAATGGCTATTTGGACAGGTATTGGACGGTGACATCATGTGTTTACTCTTGAGAACAGCGAAGAATCAAACATTTCTGCTACTGCTAATAATAATAGTAGTAGTAATAACAATAATAATAAATACGATAGAATTGAAGAAGGAAATTGTACAAAAATACGAGGGAGTGGTTGACACATAGTCAGTGTGGCTTTTTTTTATGCTGGAGTGAGCATTAGTCTCGGTGCTCTTCCAAACATTTCACAGTAATTCATTGTGTTTGGTGCTTGTAGATTGAGTGCGACTGGAGTGGTAGAGGCAGTGGTTGAGGAAGCGGTTGAGGCAGTTGGTGAGGCAGTGGGTGAGGCAGTGGTTGAGGCAGTGGTTGAGGCAGCAGTTTAGGCAGTGGGTGAGGCAGTGGTTGAGGCAGCAGTTGAGGCAATGGTAGAGTCAGTGGTTGAGGCAGTGGGTGAGGCAGTGGGTGAGGCAGTAGTTGACACTGACGATGTGTCAACCACTCCCTCGTAGTTTTGTATAATTTCCTTCTTCAATTCTATCATATTTATTATTATTATTATTATTATTATTATTATTAGCAGTAACAGAAATGTTTGATTCTTTGCTGTGTTCAAGAGTAAACACATGATGTCAGCGCCCAATACCTGTCCAAATAGCCATTCCAATATGCAGTCATGAATGGGTTTACATTATTTATACTGTAGCTTAATAGCAAATAATGAACAAACAAAACACTCACCACGCTGGTGGGAGGGCTGGCTGCCAGTTGCGGGGGTCGGAGGGAGGGTAGTAGGGACTAGCAGTGGTTGAGGAAGTGGTGGAGGCATTGGTGGAGGCAGTGGTATTTAATAGCATACATGTTATTAAACCATAACATGTATGTATTTAGTACAGTTTACGACGTTTTCATGTATTTTATGATTGCTCATGGTTCAACAAGTTAAGGAAGCAGTATTGTATTATATTTCCCTACAATATATTGGGGCACCAGACATTCGCGATTTTTCAACATTCGCAAGGCTCTTGATCCCCTAACCCTCTCAAATGTTGAGGGAGACCTGTTTCTTTGTATAGTATTTAGGGATGCATTCTCATTTTCTTGGTCTCATTTGATAGATTGGAAAACATATTATAGAAATAGAGGTGATTTTGATTGGTTTTACTATAAAAAGAGCCTGGAAATGGAGCTCAAAGTAGGAGAAATGTTTGATTTTTGCCGATGTTCAAAAGTAAACAGATGATGTCATTGTCCAATAAATGTCCAACTACCCATTCTAATATGCAGTCATGAATGGGTTGATGTTATTTATACAATTATTACAGTATTGCAGTAGTCTGCATAATAGTAAATCTTCTATTTTTTGTTTGAATAAAAATTCAAAATAGAAAGCAAGAGTAATAAAAGAGGGGCCTGGAGACGTGACTGATGAACAAAGAAAATGTTATTTTAGAGCCAGGAATGTCTGCATTGTTCATTATGGACCTAATTTTGAAAATGGCATATTTTTTAATTTGCGTGAAATTGGCCAAATTGCCAATTTCTGACCACATTATTGGGTAGTTGAAATTGGTAAATGGGCAGTTTATTGTACTCAATCGATAAAACAAATGGAGTTCTAAAGAAATAGCTATGAGTTTGGTTGACTGGAACAATGGAATTAGCCGAAAATAGGGCTCAAAGTGGGCAAAATCACCGATTCGTAAATATCCCCCAGGTCGCTAACTTCATGAGAGCGTAATTCTGTAAGTTTTCCCTCAAATTCTGTACTTTTGGTGTCATTACCATCGGGAAAAGATTCTTTATCATTTCAAATGAAAAAGTAATTTTTTTTTTTTCAAATATTTTGTGACAGCAGTAGACACCAGGATTGGGGGTTGCGACAGTCAAAGGGTTAATAATGATAATAACACAATATTAACATAAATATGAGATATTTTTCAAGTCGGCTTGACAGAGTGAACATAAACCACTCGTGTTTGTACTGCTAACAACAACAGCAACTAGTTTGTTTACAAAACTCAGCAAACCTTCTACACTCTCATGTACTCATCTTGTTTACTCACCTCTCACTCTACATTAAGACTACAAATATTTTAATGTAAGTAATGAGTGTACTCTATATGCATTTTATTGCTATAGGGCACTTTAAAATCCTAGTATATAATGTGTGGATGGGGTAGCCAGATGGGGGTTACATACCTACCACACTTTCATAAATACCTACTTTACTATTCACCTTGCACCCTATATTAAGACCATTAAGACTACAGATATTTTAAGGTAAGTAATGAATGTAATGTTTATGCATTTTATCGCTCTAGAGCACTTTAAATGCTTAATATATAATGTAATGATCTCTCAAGGAGAAATAAAAGCCAGACTGACTCCCCGGGGCCCCCATGGGGGGGCGTGCGGCGCAGGTGGGGAAACAGGTCGGGTACGTGGGAAAAAAAAAACGGGGCCACTGCAAAACTCGGGAAAAATTTTTTTTAAACCCTTCAGGGTTTCGGGCTGACTGTACGGCTTCACCCGGGGTTTTTTGCTTCCTGTACGCCTAAATTTAGCGCCCTCAAATCAGTGAGAGAAAGGGGGTGGCCACATAGGAAAGAAGGGGGCTATGTGGTCAGGGGTGCGCAGTAAAAAAAAAATCCACAGCACACGGGGTAATGAAAAAAAAAAAAACTTTGACCGGGGGGGGGGGGGGGGGTTTAAAACAGGACTTTCCCACTGTATTTTTGTATTATTTATTTTTGAAATTCTAGTTTTTCGGTTTTTTTTATGGGAATGGAGGACATATTACAAAAAATTTGAATGATTTTGACTGGTTTTACAAAGAAACTCCCTTAAAATTTTGCGTTTCAAAGTAGCAAAAAAGGTTCGTTTTTTACCAAAGTTAAAATGTAAACAAATCATGCCAACGTCCAATACACCCCAACTGATGTTTTTAAATTTTCTTTCACAAGTGCGCCGATATTATTTCCCCCGTTTTACAAATACAGAATCTGCAAAAACACAAAATCTTCAATTTTTTTTGTGAGAAAAAAAAATTCAAAGGGAAAGAAAAAGAAAGTAAGGGGGGCGGGGGGGATGTGACTAATGAAAAAGGGAAAAAATGTTATTTTAGTGCCGGGAAATGTCTTTCTTGTTTTTTCAAACCCCTATTTGTTTAAATACTTTCCCCTCACACCAACTGCGCGTCAGTTTTTCTCATGCCCAAACCCTTTCAAGAAACCCATTCCAAATTCAAATACCTGGGTTTTATGCATGGGTTTCCCGGGGCAGCGGCGGCACCCAGCGGCACCAACCAGCTCTTTTTCCCTCAAAAAAACATCGTTCATCAAAACTTGTGATGGGCCCTAAGTAAAAATTTAAACTAAAAGGGAACCCACGAACCAAAAAATGCCCCAAAGGGGAATACAAAAATTTGAAACCCCAAATCTTGAAAAATTTTAGAAGACCCAAAGGAAAAGCCCTGCAAACCCAAACACGCCTCCGCCCCCAAAAACCCAAATTAAACCCAAGCTCCGAGAAAAAAAAAGCCTTCTCCATTGCTACACAGTACTACTTCAGTGATACTATGAAAGGATATCGCAGAAGAAAAAACATCAGTAATAAAAGAATAGCGCAAGGCCCCTAGAATTAAATTTGTCTACCCAACGGGACCCCGGTGTTTCATCAACCCCCTCACCCCCGCCCCCCGGAAAACAACAACAACAACAAACAGGGACAATCCCCCCCCAACCACCCCTTTAAAAGGAATTCACCCAAAGGTTTACTGGGTTTATGTTTATTCCTGACAAAAACAAGGACTACACGTTGCTCTAGAAAACGAAATAAAAGATATCAAAAAAAACACTCGAGCGACGAGAATCCAAGAAAAACAACCTCAAAACAAGACCCAAAAACCCTGAAAAAAGATACCTCGGGGGGGGGGGGACACAAAAAATACTCTGAAAGCACTAAGCCATCCCCCCTAAACCCAAAAAAACTACAATAAATATAAGGGGTTGAAAAAAGGGAAATCAAGGACTGGAATCAGAACATGCCAACTCGACAAATGATACCTTGTTTTCCCCAAGACGACAAAACTGAACAAAAAAGTTGTCTGATGCAGTTATAAAAAACAGTCCACACACCCCAAATTTGACATAACCCAACACAGTGAAAAGAAACTGCTGTGGGGATAATACAGGCCACGACAATCATCGTGAAAAGCAATGAAATCCAAAGAAAACCTTTTTTGCAGGAAAACCGGGAAATAAAACAGTTAAAAAATAAATCCAAATTTTCTTTCCCATACTTTTAAAAGAAAGGACCTAAAAAATTTCACCCAAAATTAAAATAAAAAAGGGAAGTGTACAAAAATAAAGTGCCTAACAAAAAAAACATCAAAACCTTCGGGTTCAGGCTGGAAAACCAAAAAGGGAAAAAAAAATCACCAGGTTTCACGCTGGGGGGAAAATACTAGTAAGGAAAACCTAAACCCGGGAAAACAATTTTACTACCCAAAACGAACATAATTTCTCTACCTTCCTTAGAAAAGGGGGAATTTTGAAACAATTAGTTTTTTTTTTTTTTTTTAAAAAGTGGGTCGTCCCCACCGAGGCAGGGGGGGGCCCCAAAAAAGAAAAAAAAACCCCCAAAAAGAAAATACTTTCATCATCTTTAAACACTTTCACCACACTCACCTTTATCACTTTTTTGCGGGGTTTGCCAGAATACAACATTTTAAAAGCAAAACGTAAAAATACAAAACCAATCCCCTTTAAATTTACATTATAGTGTGGGCATATAGGGGAACTTTTCTATTATTTTTGCATTTTTATTTTTTTTATTTTTTTATCATACCCAATTTGCTAACCCCTCCAATACTTTAAATTTCTTTCTTATGTTTATTAATTGTCAAAATTTTTTTAAGTTAAAAGTAAAATTTTTTTTCACCAAATTAATATTATTCTTTGTTTTTTACCTGTCCATTAATTTTGTTTACACTACTTGTTTTTTAGTAAACTTTTTTTGTTGTGCATTAGTGTATATTCCAATTACTTTTTGCAAGTACCAAAAATATTTTTTTGTACTGTACCCAAATACCTCATTTTTTTCTTTTTATTTTGGCCCAAAAAACTGCTCAACTTATTTAATTTTACAAATCAGATTTACTTTCCAAAAACCCTTTTTATTTTATAGTGACTATCTGGGCCATTTTTAAAATTTTTTTACCATTAATTAATTGTAGTCTCATATATATTTTTTCCCTTTTTTTTAGCTTTTTATAACTACCTTTTTCATATATTCACAATTGTTAAAATAATAAAGGGGCTATTCTCAGGTGCAAAGTGTAATAAGGGCACTATTTTGCCCTTATATTCCAAATCATTTTTTGATTACCCTTTATTTTTTTTCACCACAACTTACAAAAGGGCCCTTTTTTATTTTAATTTTTTATTAGAAAATTTTAAAATTTTAAAAAATTACCTTTAAAGTACTTAAACCCACTATCATATTCCCCCGCTCCCCTTATTTGATAACACTTTATTTTTTCCCACAAAAATTTTTTTAAGGGCCCCTTTTATATTGTCCCCCTTTATTTTAGCTTTAAAAAAAATACCTTAGTCATTATTTTTACATTTGTTAAATAAATTTAGGGGTTTTTTTTTGCTTAAAAAATAAATTTTCTTTTTTTTTATACTTAATTCTAAAATATTGAAATTTACTAACCCCAAACTTTTTGATTACAAGCATTGGGCCCCGATACCAACCTCTTTTTTGGGGGGGGAATTTACTTAAATGAATCAAAAAATTTTCTGTAATTACTACACAGCAGAACAATCCCCAAAAGGGACTTCCAAGCCAACAAAAAATAACTATCTTTAAACTACAATATCAGATCTTTAAACAAACATTACGAAAGACCTCATAGTTTTTACTAAAATTCCCTTTCATGCCAAATGTCCATCATTACACTAACCCGAAAAACCGGCTAAAGGGCCCGATATACGAGTCGCCCTTCCTGGTTTCACAGCCTTTCCAAAAACCCGTTGGACAGATCAGCAAAAGGGGGGGGGCCCCAGGGGGTTTTAAATAAATCAGACAAATTAGAATTTTATCACTAAACTTGCACAAAGGGGTGAAAATGGGGGAAAATATAATAGCTTTTTCAAATCCAAATTTCCCAAAAAAAACCTCCACAGTGATAAAATCTACAAGTTCCCCAGTCAAACATTTTGCCATTTTTTTCAAAACCCAGGAAGTAGATTAAAAATAGGTACGCAGAAAAAGATCACTTTCTACTCTCAGGTGGCTTCAATATAAATCTCCCCGCAAGACCAGGGAAACCCCCCGTTACTGAAATTTACAAAAACCCAAAGTTAACTGCATGTTGCTACCAACAGTAACAAAACCCACAAATTATGGAAATAGTGTTTTTCCCAAATTGAAACCCCAACTGGACCAACACCATTTTCCCCTTTAAAATCAGGCTTAAATTTCGATATACCACGGCCACTACCCTACTTTCCTCATACAACTCTTGGGAAATTTCCCCAAGCACTACTAAAAATCCCTTTTGACTTCACAAAGGGCAGCCATTAATAAATTTACAACCCGCTTTAAAAAACAATTACCCGGCACCCCTGAGCTAGAAAATCTATACAGATATTTACGAATGTTTTAATAATTTTTTTAAAAAAGACCCAATACCCCCTTTAAAAAGCAATTCCCTTAAAAAAAAAATAAAAAGAAGCTAAGAGACCCGAACAGTCCCCCGGGGGAAAAACCCCGCATTTTTTCAAATCCATAAATACAAAACACCGTTTTAAAAAAAAAGTTTTTGAATGGGTTTAAATAAAACCGAGGGCCAAACAAAACGTTACCCCGTCAAAACCCAACCAGCCTGATAAGAAGGGGAAAAAAAATTTTATTATGAGAAAAGATTATCCCCAAAATTTCGAGGTTTATATAAAAAAGACCCGGAAAACCATCAGAAAATTTGGGAACAAAAAAAATATCACAAAAAACCGGGAAAAAAATTAAACAAAATCAGAAGAACCCCCAAAATCCCCCCCAACAGAAAAATCCAAAAAGACTCACTGATTTTTTTCTCCAAAAGGCAAAACCTTGCCAAAAAATCCCCCCGCCCCCAGATTTTCCCCACCAAATGACTACCTCACAGGGAATTCCCGAAAAACACTGTTTCCCAAACCCCACTAACCCCCTACAAGTCTCCCTTATTTTCAAGCACTAAAAATCTAGGGGGAAAGGGGATTTAAATTTCCCTTTCCACCCTTTAAAGTACAAAAAAGGTCCCAAAGGGGGATCACCCAAACATTGCAACAATCTTTAAAAAATCCATTGAATTTCCCCCACCTTTTCCCACAGTTCCCCAAAATAGCAAGGGGCACCCCCATTCCCCTTTTAAAAGGAAAAAAAACCCCAAAAAGAGTTAAAAAACTATAGGCCAAAATCCAATTTTCACCCTCTCTCAAAAATCTTCGAAAAATTAATTCATAAACGAATCTACTCCTACCTCATCTCCCAAAACATACTCAACCCCTGCCAATTTGGATTCAGGCCTAATAAAAATACTAATGCTATTATACACATGCTAGAACATATTATTTATTATTTTTTATTATCACACCGGCCGATTCCCACCAAGGCAGGGTGGCCCGAAAAAGAAAAACTTTCACCATCATTCACTCCATCACTGTCTTGCCAGAAGGGTGCTTTACACTACAGTTTTTAAACTGCAACATTAACACCCCTCCTTCAGAGTGCAGGCACTGTACTTCCCATCTCCAGGACTCAAGTCCGGCCTGCCGGTTTCCCTGAATCCCTTCATAAATGTTACTTTGCTCACACTCCAACAGCACGTCAAGTATTAAAAACCATTTGTCTCCATTCACTCCTATCAAACACGCTCACTGCATGCCTGCTGGAAGTCCAAGCCCCTCGCACACAAAACCTCCTTTACCCCCTCCCTCCAACCCTTCCTAGGCCGACCCCTACCCCGCCTTCCTTCCACTACGACTGATACACTCTTGAAGTTATTCTGTTTCGCTCCATTCTCTCTACATGTCCGAACCACCTCAACAACCCTTCCTCAGCCCTCTGGACAACAGTTTTGGTAATCCCGCACCTCCTCCTAACTTCCAAACTAACGAATTCTCTGCATTATATTCACACCACACATTGCCCTCAGACATGACATCTCCACTGCCTCCAGCCTTCTCCTCGCTGCAACATTCATCACCCACGCTTCACACCCATATAAGCGTTGGTAAAACTATACTCTCATACATTCCCCTCTTTGCCTCCAAGGACAAAGTTCTTTGTCTCCACAGATCCTAAGTGCACCACTCACTTCTTTTTCCCTCATCAATTCTATGATTCACCTCTCTTTCATAGACCCATCCGCTGACAACGTCCACTCCCAAATATCGGAATACGTTCACCTCCTCCATACTCTCCCCTCCAATCTGATATTTAATCTTTCATCACCTAATCTTTTTTTTAAATCCTCATAACCTTACTCTTCCTGTATTCACCTTTAATTTTCTCTTTTGCACACCCTACCAAATTCATCCACCAATCTCTGCAACTTCTCTTCAGAATCCCCCAAGAGCACAGTGTCATCAGCAAAGAGCAGCTGTGACAACTCCCACTTTGTGTGTGATTCTTTATCTTTTAACTCCACGCCTCTTGCCAAGACCCCGCATTTACTTCTCTTACAACCCCCATCTATAAATATATTAAACAACCACGGGACATCACACATCCTTGTCTAAGGCCTACTTTTACTGGGAAAAAATTTCCCTCTTTCCTACATACTCTAACTTGAGCTCACTATCCTCGTAAAAATTTCCTCACTGCTTTCAGTAACCTACCTCCTACACCATACATTTGCAACATCTGCCACATGGCCCCCCTATCCACCCTGTCTTTACGCCTTTTCCAATCCATAAATGCCACAAAGACCTCTTAGCCTTATCTAAATACTGTTCACTTATATGTTTCACTGTAAACACCTGGTCCACACACCCCCTACCTTTCCTAAAGCCTCCTTGTTCATCTGCTATCCTATTCTCCGTCTTACTCTAATTCTTTCAATTATAACTCTACCATACACTTTACCAGGTACACTCAACAGACTTATCCCCCCATAATTTTTGCACTCTCTTTATCCCCTTTGCCTTTATACAAAGGAACTATGCATGCTCTCTGGGCCCAAACCCTAGGTACCTTACCCTCTTCCATACATTTATTAAATAATTGCAACCAACCACTCCAAAACTATTCCCCCCCGCTTTTACATTTCTATCTTTATTTCCCCTCAATCCCGGCTGCCTTACCCCCTTTTATTTTAAACCCACTGCCTCACGAACTTCCCCCCCCACTCACACTGGCTCTTCCCTCACTCCCACAAGATGTTATTCCTCCTTGCCCTATACACGAAATTTACAGCTTCCCCATCTTCATCAACATTTAAACAATTCCTCAAAAATATCCTTCCATCTTTCCCAATACCTCTAACTCTCCATTTAATAACTCTCCTCTCCTATTTTTAACTGACAAATCAATTTGTTCTCTAGGCTTTCTTAACTTGTTAATCTCACTCCAAAACTTTTCTTTTTTCAACAAAAATTTGTTGATAACATCTCACCCACTCTCTCTTTTGCTCTCTTTTTACATTGCTTCACCCCTCTCTTAACCTCTCTTTTTCTCCATATACTCTTCCCTCCTTGCATCACTTCTACTTTGTAAAAACTTCTCATATGCTAACTTTTTTTTCCCTTACTACTCTCTTTACATCATCATTCCACCAATCGCTCCTCTTCCCTCCTGCACCCACTTTCCTGTAACCAAAAACTTCTGCTGAACACTCAAACACTACATTTTTAAACCTACCCCAAATACTCTTCGACCCCATTGCCTATGCTCTCAATTAGCCCATCTACCCTCCATAGCTGTTATATCTTACCCTAACTGCCCCCCTTTTTTAGTTTAAAAACCTTCACCTCTCTCTTCCCTGATGCTTCATTCTCCTTGTATCCCATCTACCTTTTACTCTCAGTGTAGCTACAAACTAGAAAGTGATCTGATATATCTGTGGCCCCTCTATAAACATGTACATCCTGAAGTCTACTCAACAGTCTTTTAAACTTACCAATACATAATCCAACAAACACTGTCATTTCGCCCTACATCATATCGTGTATACTTATTTATCCTCTTTTCTTAAAATATGTATTACCTATAACTAAACCCCTTTCTATACAAAGTTCAAACAAAGGCTCCCATTATCATTTACACCTGGCACCCCAAACTTACCTACCACACCCTCTCTAAAAGTTTCTCCTACTTTTGCATTCAAGTCCCCTACCACAATTACTCTCTCACTTGTTCAAAGGGTCCTATAATTCACTTTAACATCTCCCAAAATCTCTCTCTCTCCTCTGCCCTTCCTCTCTTCTCCAGGTGCATACACGCTTATATGACCCACTTCTCGCATCCAACCTTTACTTTAATCCACATAATTCTTGAATTTACACCCTTCATATTCTCTTTTTCTCCTTCCATAACTGATCATTTAACATTACTGCTACCCCTTCCTTTGCTCTAACTCTCTCAGATACTCCAGATTTAATCCCATTTATTTCCCCCCACTGAAACTCTCCTACCCCCTTTAGCTTTGTTTCGCTTTGGGCCAGGACATCCAACTTCTTTCATTCATAACATCAGCAACATCTGTTTCTTTTCATCCGCACTACAATCCACGCACATTTAAGCAACCCAGTTTATAAAGTTTTTCTTCTTCTCTTTTTAGTAATTGTATACAGGAAAGGGTTACTAGCCCATTGCTCCCGGCATTTTAGTCGCCTCATACACACGCATTGGCTTACGGAGGAAAGATTCTTTTCCACTTCCCCATGGACAAAAAAAAAAAATAAAA
>NW_026465905.1:0-13296 GCF_026875155.1 Cherax quadricarinatus
ATTATTATTATATATTATTATTATTATTATTATTATTATTATTATTATTATTATTATTTTAATTATTATTATTATTATTATTATTATTATTATTATTATTATATAAACAATAGAGAGCTAGATCAAGGTAAGCTGTATCTTGAGCGACACAATGCCTATACGTGAAACTTTGCTCTGTATACAGTGTCCTTTGTTCAGACGAAAATGACGTCACACATCCTCGTCTAAGACACATAGTGACATCACATCTTTAACTAAGACTCTCAGTGACATTGTCTTACATTCGCAGCAACATCACACATCACTGAGACTCAGTGACTTCACACATCCTGACTTCACAGTAACATCACACATCTTTATTTAAATATATGAGAAGAGTCATTTATTAGTTATGGAACTGATCCCAACGATTCTTGGTGTTTTAACTATTTTACTATAGTGACAAGTGTGCCGTCTCACAATCTTAACTTAATGGGTAATATTCTGTCCGTAAGATGCATCAACCATTACATATTGACGACGTTCAGAAGAGGAAGACTCAGATATATTTAACGTTAAAGCACTTAAAGTTATCCCTTCAGGATCTCCTCATAGAGTAAGTGGGAGAGTGAACCGTAAAGATGAACCACTTACCTCCAGGTGGCCGGGTCTGGTAACTCAGAACTAACTCTGAGGTTGACAGTGATGGCAGACTCTTAAGTTATGTCACATTGTGGCCTTATATCTCATAGTAGTAACAGCATATATCAAAACTTTTGTGAGTTGATTGTGAATGAATAATTACACACGTAAATATAATCAGCCTGAATGATAATAAAAACAGTGAGTTAGAACTATTCCAGAGAGACCTGACCTGGTGACCCAACACACTTGACCTGGTGACCCAACACACTTGACCTGGTGACCCAACTTGACCACCATGCTTCCTGTTGTTTTACACTGTTATTTTTTCTTGGGAGGGAGAGTAGTTATATTCTGCTTTGATATGTTATGTTTTGACATATTATGTCAATATTTTATGTAATATTATGTTACATTATGCTAATAAGCTATTAACATAATATAGAGATAAATGGAAGACAATACCGACACGATGGAAAAGGTGACACACATGTTGTATAATGCGAGCCGTTACGAACAATGTTTCGCCCACACAGTGGGATTTATCAAGTCACAAATATAGTAACGTGAAGGGTCAGGTAAGAAATGTTGAAGTTGACCGCTGAGAAGTTGGATTTGAGAAGGACCTGCCCGGCATGGGCTAGTAGGTTTCTTGCTATTTAGGATAACAATAAAGACGTTCCTGGCAAGAGGTTCAGCTATGTTCTAAAACCTTCGTTTTAAAGTCTACTGAAACCCGACCAACTAACACGATCTACTTCACTTCTTCTCTCACCGCGACACCAAAATTAATTGTGGCGTAATCATAGTCTCCTTCCTTCGTGCCCTCCAAATCTGCAGTAGTGAATTCCTTGAGGAAGAATACCCTTTCACTGAACAAGTGTTTTCCAAACTTCATTATGCTAGTCACTTTATCAGAGACTGCAGACACTGTGAATATAACATCTCACCCAGACATGATACCACCCAGAGAAGATACATAGACCTCCCCACTAACTCAGGGAAAAACACGTCTCCAACATCTTTTCCAATATCGCATTCCAAGTATCTACCTCTACATCCACCTACACCACCAGGTTCAACACTCTGCCGTGGTATTCGTAATTCCTTGCAACGATTGCAACCAATTATCCAAGAGCGAAACATCCTGAGACCTCCAAACACGTATTTCGGAACACCAGTACACCAGCAGAATGAACGACTTGAGGAACAACTGAGTTTTACACTGAAACTTCCACAACCTTTTAATAAACTACAGTGACGCAAGACTCATCGCCAGGGAAGAAAACAGAAAACAGCTTTTACATCATAGCTGAACCTCTTGCCAGGAAACTTGTTCATCATCATCCTAAATAGCAGCAATCCTACTGACCCATCCTGGGCAGCTCTTCCTCAAATGCAACCTCTTCTCAGCAGTCAACTTCACCATTCCTCACCTGACACTTCACATCACTACACTCACATTCATTCTCAACACTATTAATGTTTAATAATGTGCTCTTCACTCGCATACACTCTCAGCACTCATGTGTAATAATGTTCTCTATACTTACAAACACAGTATTTTCTCAGAGAAGAACTTAACTTTTCATATGTGGCAACTTCATGCAGGACTGCCCATATATTACAACACAAGTACTATAATATCAGTATATATACAGGTAGATGTAATAACAGGGGAGGACCCCAAATATCTGCGGCCCAGTAAATACATCCACCCGGGTAGCCGGGAAAAACCTGGCCCAACCCAAAAGGAATCTCTCTCTCAGCTTGACCACCAAATGCAACAGAAACCTGTTTTACGACATTAAATGGAAAAATCAACTAATCACACGTTCCATAATGAAACTTTTGTGTCGTTCCATAACGAAACTTTTGTGTCTGAAACTGCCAGCAGACTTTCAGTGGTGGAATTCATCGAGGGAACAATTTCCACCAACACGTTCATCCGAGAACTTTTATGGGGTGAAACTCACACCCAAATGCTCCAGGGTGTGAGTTTTGCTTCATAAACGTGAGATTATTTAGTCGGTGATGGTTCTCTAAAAATAGTCCATAATTAATAAACAGATTTACGGAAGAATATTTGTCAAAAATTATAAAATTTTTTATACTTACAAATGTTAAATATATTAGAAATATGCAAGCATGTAAATAATAAGCAGAGACAGGTACACAATTAGAACAGATTCTTGGTAGAAAGAATACAGATACTGTTAATCTGAGGAAAAAAGCAGTTCGTGGCACTGCTGCTGCTGTTCCTCTTCACATTATTTAATCTCGTTATTTGCGCTTAACTGAGATTTAATTAGGAATAGTCTAGGTTAAACGTTACATAACGAATATAAAATTTCCCAGGTATTGTTTGCGATCGTTTGAAAATGACATGTAAACACGCTAGAAAACAGTATGACTATCATGAAGAATGTTAATTTAAGGAGAAACGCTGATAAAGTCTACGGATAGCACCCGCCGCATTTCACTACTCCATTCCCATCGGTGTAGGGGAGTCAAAAGAGGTACTAATGGGTCCAGGGAGGGCCCCAAAGTTCTGACAGCTGAACAAGTAAAAAAGGTAATGAATTCACAAGTTACAAAAGTAATGAATCATGTAATTTAAATTTTTACTTATGTTCATACGTGGTTACAGTCATGAAAAAATTATAAATTAATGAGCAATTCACACATCCAAACACCGGTCACATCTGTAATGAGTTTTCAGTGCAAATATTAATTGTTGGGACACACACACACACACACAACACACACACACACACACACACACAACACACACACACACACACACACACACACACACACACACACACACCACACACACACAATTAGGGAGTTCACACACCACACGAGCGTACATACACGAGCGCACGCACTCATGCTGTATGAGTACACAAATACACACGCAAACAAGCACACAAGCACACACACAAAACACACACACACACACACACACACACACACCCCCACACACACACACGGGGTAATGCTTTATTTACAGAGTGCATATCAGAGTATTTTTCCAGAATGGTCTGTAATGTACCACTGTGAATAAAATATTTTGACATATCTTGACATTTCTGAGCGAGTTGTCTCTGAATTCATTAATTTAATCACACTCCAGTACATAATGACGCAGGGTGAGATATTTCGTTTGGTCTACATCTGGTGGTGGTGATTTAAAACTGCCAAAGATACTTGTAACCCAGCCGGAACCGGGCGGTAGTTACATCCAAGAGTCTGCTTATTTTGTTGGATGCACCATGGGACATGGGGCTCCTCCTGCATGATAGAATGATGATAGATGGACTGAATTGTATCAATCTCCCAGAGTCTTAAGTCAGTAAAATTCAGTTGAAGTTCTTTTCGTATTATTGTTCTCAAAACTGCTAACTGGCGAGCCAAGATTTTAATCTACCCACTCTTTGAGAGCATACAGCTTAGCCAGTTCATCAGTTCTGTCATACATCTGAAGACCAATTTGAGATGGAATCCACAGCATGTGCACTCTGACTCCACTGTTCCCCAATCCTTTACCATACCGTGTCTGGCTTCTGACACAAGCATGCCAAAATTTTATACTTAATGAGTTGAGGCATTTATGGATGACATAGATCAGTTACAATTGGAAGTGTCAACCTTAGATAATGGACACATTTCATGCAAGGAGTATGGCAAAACAGTTCTGTTTGAAAGATAGAGGCCCAGTTATTGATGCGTGCTCCAATTTCTTTATGAGAGCCATCACTCTGTGTGGCAAAAAGCACACTAACAGCTGCACCAGTGGGCTGGTGAACAGAACCATCAACGAATATAATTTGTGTAAGAGTGTGTTGTATGACTAAGTTATCAATACACCTTAAGGCATTCATGTTTGGCTTCAAGGCGAAGCTTTGGGAGTGATTGAAGAAGTATTTTGGGGGGAAAAAGGAGGAATGGTAGTTTGGAATGGGGTTATATCCCATGGAGCGGAGAGGTGCCGCTGATGCCTTTTCTTAACACAGATCATGTATCTTGTTCATGCGGATGTCGGTTCCAATTTGTTCGATCCATCTGGAGGGTTGTTCACGAGTGCTGAGGAAAGTTTGGAGGGCTTCTGTCCATGGATTTGAATGGGCCTCCCTGAACATATTAGCACCAATTAGGTTATTTCTTTCATTCTAACTAGAGATAAATCTAAAAAATACTACGACGTCATTTCCACAGGGAAACACACATTGTTCTTCTAAACTATGAAAATAAATTTTTCAGCCAATTGATTACAGTTAGCGTTTGGAAATATAATAATAAAAAAGAAAAAGTAAGAGTACAGTGGACCCCCGGTTAACGATATTTTTTCACTCCAGAAGTATGTTCAGGTGCCAGTACTGACCGAATTTGTTCCCATAAGAAATATTGTGAAGTAGATTAGTCCATTTCAGACCCCCAAACATACACGTACAAACGCACTTACATAAATACACTTACATAATTGGTCGCATTCGGAGGTAATCGTTATGCGGGGGTCCACTGTATTTGTACTTCCAGTTATGGTAACCTAAAACAACAGTAAGATTGTTATTCCAGTTTGTAAAACATATACACACGTATATACACAGATATGAAATAACACACATACACTTAATTTTTTTTTCAACATGTCGGTCGTCTCCCACCGAGGCAGGGCGACCCAAAAAGAAAGAAAATCCCCATAAAGAAAATACTTTCATCATCATTCAACACTATTATCTCACTCATACATAATCACTGTGTTTGCAGAGGTGCTCAGATACGACAGTTTAGATGCCCCTACAAACTGCCAATTTTCCCAAACCTCTCCTTTAAAGTGCAGGCATTGTACTTTCCATTTTCCCGGACTCAAGTTGACTACATAAAAAATAACCGGTTTCTGTGAATCCCTTCACAAAATATTACCCGCTCACACTCCAACAGCTCGGTCAGGGGCCCCAAAAATCATTCGTCTCCATTCACTCCTATCTAACACGCTCACACATAGTTGCTGGAAGTCCAAGCCCCTCGCCCAAAAAACCCCCTTTACCCCCTCCCGCCCCAAACCCCTTCGAGGACGACCCCTACCCCACTTTTCTTCCCATCCAGATTTATTTCGCTCTCCAAGTTAATTCTACTTTGATCTATTCTTTCTAATGACCAAACCACCACAATAACTCTTCTTCATCCCTCTGAATAATTCTTTTAGTAAACTCCACACCCCCTAATTTCCACACTCCCAATTCTCTGTATAATATTTACAAACCCCACCTTAGGCAAGACATCTGCACTGCCTCCAGACACCTCTTCGCCGCACCGTTTGCGACCCAAGCTTCACATCCATATAGGGAATTGGTACCACTATTCTTTGGTACATTCCCTTCTTTGCCTCATGGATAACGTTTTTTTTCTTGTCTCCACAGATACCTCAAAGAATCACTCACCTTTTTTCCCTTTATCAATTCCATGGATAACGTCATCCTTCATAAACCATCCGCTGACAAGTCAACTCACATACATCTGAAAACATTTACTTCTTCAAATACTCCCTCTCTCCAATGTGATATCTAATTTTTCTTTATCTAAATCGTTTGATACCCTCATCACCTTATTCTTATCTATGTTCACTTTCAACTTTCTACCTTTGCATACCCTCCACTAACCTTTGCAACTTTTCTTTAGAATCTCCCATACGCACAGTATCATCAGCTAAAAGTAACTGTGTCAACTCCCATTTCGTATTTGATTTCCCACAATTTAATCCCACCCCTCTCACCAACACCCTACCTATTACTTCTTTTACAACTCCATCTATAAATATATTAAACAACCATGGTGACATTACACATCCCTGTCTAAGACCTACTTTTAACGGGAAGTAGTCTCCCTCTCTTCTACACACACCTAAGCTAGGTAGGAGCACCCTCCAGGTAGGTTGGAGCACCCTCCAGGTAGGTTGGAGCACCCTCCAGGTAGGTTGGAGCACCCCCCAGGTAGGTAGGCGCTCCTTCCAGGTAGGTAGGCGCTCCCTCCAGGTAGGTAGGAGAACCCTCCATTTAGTAAACCCTCATTTAGGTAGGGAGAACCCTCATTTAGGGAGGAGAAACCCTCCAGGTAGGTAGGAGAACCCTTCAGGTAGGTTAGGAGAACACTCCAGGTAGGTTGGGGCACCCTTCAGCAGTTGGAACACCCTCCAGGTAAGTATGAGCATCCTCTATGTAGAATCAAACAGCGCTGCCTCATCGTGATGAAAGAAAATATTATTCCTGGTCTTTGTAATCTCCCCTGAATCCTGGAGCAACTGGCTTACCATTGGCCCCACAAAGGGACCATTTAACAAGGGATACTCCAATTTTTGTTAGTTCCGTACTTTACCAGATGTCTTTAATAAATGGTTCAGTTGCTCGTAACTTTCTCGGTGGCAGACGCTGATAATCGTTTCTGTGGTTAATTTCCTAACAAAGTTCTCTTCCTAGAAGATTTTAAAGAATTAAAAAAAAGAAAACTTTGTTCTTAGTATTCTTTAATGATTTAGGGTATGAACAGAAACACAGCGAATTAAATGCCTGTGATGGACGTGAGGACTTGAGCAGAGTATTAAGTCAGATGTCCGCTTTCTACGACACAAGCTTGGTATGATTGTAGGGCCATTGAGAAAGACTTTCTTTAAGCGTTGATGTTTTCTTATATTATAATTGATGGTTTTTTAAGTCATCTTTAGGTGATCTCTAACAGCAGACATCGGGCCAGTCAATAAGATAAAGCCTTTAATAAGTACCTGTGAAGCTTCCAGTAGGACAATAGAGGGCCTGGGTTTTTCCCAGCCATGAGTAGAAACATTGGACGTGTTTCTTTCCACCTGTTGTCGATGTTCCACATCCAAAACCAGATTAAAATGGGTTACCTGGGTGTTAATCGACTGTGTGGGTGCATCCTGGGACAAAACTGACCTAATTTGCCCGAAACTGCGGAGAATAAACAAGGGACTTTCTATATCGTTGTTGTCACTGATGTCAGCTAGACTGTATACCTTGTACATGTACTTGTAGTAAATAAAGGATATTATTATTATTATTCTTATATTATTATTATTATTTATTATGTATTTAACCAAACCATCCGGAGGAAGAAAATCTGTCATAGAAAATGAGGAAGACCTTAGATACTAAGACTGATCTTTCAATTGTCTTCAGTGCATCCTTGAGGGTTTATTTTCATACATGCAGCAGCTTTTGAGTATTATTCTGTCCTGGATCACTTACAAGGGTTCCTTTGATTGTGCTGCGTACTCTTGAGAGAATGCACTCTTCCATTGTATTTGGTTCCCTTTTTTTCTGCTGAAACTCAATTCAATACTTCCGAATCTTCACTCTTGGTAAACGTACTCCCAATTTCTGGGGAGAAGCAACAACAAATTAAACATGCACTTAAAGAGAGCACAAACATTAACTAAGGGCATCTACAAGGAGTCTAAGTCTTTGCCGTGTACAATTCACCGAAAGCTTGAATACACAAATTAAACACAAAATGTCACATTAATTGCCCTTGTGTCCTTTTACTAACATATTGTAGGTAAAAATTTCTACAACATTAATATAAATCCATTGTTATAGCTGCCTCGTGACCGTGACATACTTTCAAAATAAACTATTGTACCTGAAGACGGAGTTATGATTGATGTTTTATAACCTCTGTAAATTCACAGATGTAAAATATATAGATTGAAGAGAAGCACAGATGTCAGATATGTATTAAATAAAGCAGCCATTGAAAAAATCCAATACGGACAGTCCCACACGTACACTTTATGCAAATTAGAAAAAACAGGTGGTTCTCGGATTTTTTATGTAATGCCCTTTCCAAAAAAAAAATGCATTTTTTATTTTTTTTTTTTTTTTTAATGTTTGCAAATCCCCAAATTTCTGTTCGAAAATATTTAATTATTATAACTGATAACAAAACTCAAGTAGAGCTCTTCAGTAATTGGAGATCCTATGGAGACCTGGTTAACTTTGTTGATCTATACACTTCGGTGGGGTGAGGGAACCAGCCATGACAAGAGCGAGAATTCTTACAAGAGGAAGGGATACAACGGACCCGTGCTACTGATTCTTCATTCCACTGAGGACAGGTCGTTCAACTTTTTGTGGAGGACCCCCGACTCAACGTTTGTGATATTCTTACCTTATCATTCTCCTCTCTTTGCAGCCATATATGTTAGGTAAGTGTTGAAGTTTCTGTCAGCTACGGCACTAGGAAGCATGAACGCATTTTGACATAATCGACATTATTGAAAACTTTAGATAGAAAACTATGTAGTCACCTCTCTTTTGCTGCAGTCATTAGCTGTGATTCAACTTTTTGGACTGAGAGGCTGTTTTCAAAACGCCTATGTATTAGAGTCATGAACAAGTCCCATAAATTATGTTATTGAAGTGTCGGGTTCCTGTCAGCTTTTAAAGAACTGAAGCTACTGAAGAAATCATTTAGTTCGCTTGTGCCTTTAATTATATAGCTCTTTGGAGGAGGTGCCCACTGACAGTGACAGATATCTGCTTTTGAGGTGAACACCTCAGGAAGCAGTTATTCTGTCACCTGAATTCAGAAAGCAAGGTGATTTACAGACTTCCCAGAGTTTTTGTACCACAGAACTAGTAGATCATGGTATTGCCATGATCTATAGTTCGAAGAACCAGACCCCTGTCTGCAGGGTTTGAAAAGAGTTCAAATAGAAGCGTGTTCCGCAGTGGCTTAATGTCCCACACCAGCGGGGGCGCTGGTGTCGAAACCACGCAGGCCGCCTATGCCGCTGCATCAAGAAAGGCCTTTCCTGCTAAACCCTCAAATATATATTCAAAACTTCCTTAACTTTCGCGATATTTATAAACTACGCTGTACATTATGGTTTCTTCAGTTGCTTCTTAAATTATGATATTCCTTTCTTTTTCTGTTAGACTATAAATTCAATACAAGACTTGCATAATTCCATCTTACTCTGTTGTACGTTATTTTTGGGTGGTCATTTTGGTCTCATTTCAAAGGTAATAAAATGGGACAAAATGTTTGTTTAGAAGTATTACTTTTACGCCTGTATGCCTGCGTGTGGGGTAGACATAATGATTATCACACCTTTTCTTTATTTCTCCAGGTAAATTCAACCTGGTGAAATCACATTCCCAGCATTTCAAAACATAAAATGATGAATCATTCATGTCTGTGCTTCATTTTGTTACTATGTATGACAATGGGAGCATGTGAGTGTCATGGGTCAATGGAGTTTCAGGGAGATAGTTCCTTGGAGACTAAGGAAAATTGGGATGATGTTTTGAGCCCTATCTATCTGTAAGCCTCTAGAGCGGTTATAATTTTTTTCTGTTGCTGCTGCCTTGAATATGGCAGTGTGGATATTTAAGGCATTATCAACTATCAGCATCAGCTGAACAACCTGTTTCACTTTACGTAGGCCTATTTTTGTAATAAATAATTATTTTTTAAGAGCTCATGAAGTAATTTGTTTTGATGAAATATCTTGGTGGCAACTTTACAACACACACTAATGCAACACTGAACATTTGAGTGAAGTTCCTGAAGTTTCTCAAATCCGTCCTGTTATGATCCAAGCTCAATCTGATACATACATGTCACTGGATACAAGTTCCTGATCTGAGCCACCTGGCTACCCCAAAACGTGCATTTCTATGTTGCTTGTTCTACTTATGTAGAACGAATCACGGAAGGGGTGGAATTGAACCCATTTCTAGCCTCTAGTTGTGTATCCACATATACTGCAGTAGATTCTCGGATAATTCCCAAAATAGTACACATATTCTTACGATTTCGCGATGCAAAATCATTACAAAAAGATCAAAAGATAATGATAAAATTATATGGAAAAAGTGCATGTGACGCTATGGTAGACCCCTCACATGGGCCACTCACAGTCAGGGTGGACGGCCAGAAAAAAAAATGCTTGCCCTCCTGTACTAATTAACTTATAAAAAAAATTATCTACCTGAAGTCATTATCCACGAATCAGAATAGTTAGCCACTAGTGTACAGTCACACTGTATTATTATTTAACACCCAAAATTAAAAATTTGGGTGATGGCAAAAGGAAATGGTGAGGTGCATTATCCTTCTTGTGAAGCAACACACACACACTGCACATGCTTTATATAACATCTTTCATTATATATTATTTCGCTAATGCTAAAATTCTGTGAAATTACTGACTCATTTATGCTTGCGTGTTATTTGATCGAAAAAGTCTCTGGAACAACTTTTTTTCTGACATACTGTCGTAGTTAAGTAATGATTAATATTTCCAACGTGGCACTATCACACGTGTCCTCGAACAATTCTTACCAGTGTCTCTCTATGCTTAGTAAATGATGGAAACCCACCGACCTTTCTTAGAAATTTCATTCCTTAAAATCTGCCCATTAACTTTAAATATGAGATATACACCTTGTATGTGCATACACGTTGTCATAAGTGTGCTTTACTAACTCCTAGTATAGACAATACACAAATAACCCGCACATAAAGAGAGGAGCTTACGACGACCCCTTCGGTCCGACTTGGACTGTTTACAAAGTCACATAACCAAAAGGAGAAAAGGGAGGGAGTATGTTGGCCTGTTATACTCCCTCCTCTCTTTTCGTTAGCGTGACTTTCTAAATGGTCGAAGTCGGACCGAAACGTTGTCGTCAGCTCCTCTCTCTATGTGCGGGTTATTTTGTATTGCCCCAAGTCAGGGGATTTTCCCTTTTTTTTCGTTATTTACTCCTAATATAAGGATCATTTTGGGCATTTAGGGGATTCTACATTATTTGAATATAAATTGGTGTTTTTTTTTTTTCCATGATATTTGTTGTATTTGAGGTTAAATTACAAACATAGAAATAGAAAGATTTTGTATGTTATTTTGTATGGAGTTTGGATGTGTACTGATTCCTGTTCTAAGCAGACGCGTCCAGCACGTGATTGTTTTGTGTGCATCTGTTGCTTACTAGTGTTTCTCTATTGCTCTCTGTGCTCTGGCTGTTTACTAGATAGTGTTGTAACGTAAACATACGTCATCACACGCCATTGGTATTAGCCTGTCGGTGACGTAACTCCAGTTTCCACTTACCACTAAGATAGCTGTGGACAGCGAGGTGCTAGAGAAATGAGGAAGCACCGAGGTTCTTGCCTGAGATGCCGGAGGGTTTGTTGCTTCTGTTTTGGAATCAGCCACATTTGTTGTTTAGTACTACTTTAAGTACTGTATGGAAGAATTTAGAAATTCTTTAGATGCTTGCTAAAGATATCTGTTTTTTTGCCTAGAGCCCTAGAGTATAGAGTATTTAGGAAACCTATCCCTGACTTTAATTCTTGTGGAAGCATCATGTACTTCTGTGTTGTGATAGATTACATTATTAGTTATAGTATTACATTTTAATTATAGTGTTACACTTAGTGTTATGAATTCTACTGTTTCCTGCTTAATAATCCTTCTGTAATTGCTGGTCGGCAGGAACCTGTAATATTAGCTGTAGTTTTACGGTGCTTGAACGCTCGTTATTTTCACTTACAATGTTTACAACAGCAAATACTACTCGATATCATCCAGAATAAATTAGTTGGACATTCCTTCTTTGATATACGTAAATAAATTAAAAAGAACATAAGAAAGAAGGAACACTGCACAAGGCCTACTGGCTCATGCGAGGCAGGTCCAGTTCTCTTACCGGCTTAAGCCAATGCCTTAACCTAGTCAGGACAGGCCACTTTCACTTAAGGAAGGAGCACGGCATCTTACCTAGTAGCACATGCTTGTCAGGTCCAACTCACACCCCCACACCCACTCATGCATTTATCTAACCTATTTTTAAAACTTCACATCGTTTTAGCTTCTATGACGGTACTCGGGAGTTTGTTCCACTCATTCACAACTCTGTTGCCAAACCAGTTCTTTCATATATCCTTCCTGAATCAATTGATACGAGTCCTGTCTAGGCTAGACATTTTTAGCCCTGCTAGTTACATCCCCTTTTTTTATTCCCGTTTTCCATTTATACACCTCAATCATATTCCCCCTAATTCTCCGCCTTTGTAGTGAGTGCAGATTCAGGGCCCTCAGTTTATCCTCACAGGGGAGATTTCTGATAAATGGGATCAACTTTGTCATCCTCCTTTGTACATTTTCCAGTGTATTTATAACCATTTTGTAATACGGTGACCAGAACTGTGCACCATAAACGAAATGAGGCCTAACCAAAGATACAGAGCTGAAGAACAACTTGAGGACTTCCATTATTTTTACTTCTTGATATGAAGCCAAGGATTCTATTAGCTTTATTGGAAACACTTATGCACGGTTGTCTTGGTTTTAGATTACTACTAACTAGAACTCCTAAATCCTTTTCGCAATCAGTAAAATTAAGAACTACATTATTTAGTTTATATGTGGCATGGCTATTTTCCTGTCCAACATTTAAAACTTTGCATTTGTCTAGATTAAACTACATCTGCCACTTCTCCGACCATTGCATCAGTCTATTCAAATCATCCTGGAGTGCTCTAATGTCCTCATTAGAATGAACTGGACGGCCTATTTTGGTGTCATCAGCAAATTTTCTCTTACTCTATTTATTCCTCATTATGTCCTTATGTAAATTGTTTAACAAA
>NW_026465906.1:0-13413 GCF_026875155.1 Cherax quadricarinatus
CTGAGCCTCACATCCTCAAAAAACTCTTTAAAACATTTATAACTTCTTCCTTTTTCATATACTTGCAACACGCCACATTGCTCCCTTATGCACTATCAATGCCTTTTCTAAATCCATAAATACATTAAAATTTCCCTAACTTAATAAATACTTTTTCACATATATCTTAAATGTAAAAAACCTGACAAAACATGCCTACCCAATCAAAGCCCCCTTGTTCAATAAAAATCCCGCTCCCCTTTTTTCCCTCAAATTTATTTCAAAAATAATCCTACCATACATTTACCTTGGATACTGATAAACGTTTCCCTATATTTTTAAAAATATTTTGTTCTTTTCCCTTTATAAAAAGGAATTTAACACCTTCTCTGTCAACCCCACGTCCTTTCCCCCATTTTTTCATAATTTTTTAAAACAAAAATACAAACCACTCCAACACACTTTTTCGTCATTTTCCGTAATTCCAGCTATTTAACCCCCCTTTCATTCTACGTAAGCCTCACGCACCTCCCCCCAACCACATCCTCCTTTTTCGCTCCAAAAGTTTTATATCCCCTGTCCATTTTATTATTATAATAAAAAAGAAGCGCTAACCCACAAGACTTACAGGGCGCTGCGGGGCGGGAAGAAGGGGGGCATCAGGGGGGCAAAGGGAAGGGTGAGCAACAGGTTCGGAAACACGGGGCAGTGGATGTGAAAGGGAAAAGGGGACAAGAGACTGAACCAGAAAGGCTGGGGGGAGTGCGAAAAGTATCACAGAGTTTGGGGAGTAAATCAGTCTTTGTCAAAAGAAAAGGAGAGAGCGGGAAAAAGGGAGGCCCCAAAAGCAAGAAGGGAAGGTAAAGAGAGAGTAGGAAACGAAGACACGTTGGGGGGAAATTCTCTTGCTCGTTGATAGAACAGTCAACGAATGGGCTAATCGATACGGGAACTTGACACTGCCAAAGGGGAACAGGGGCCTCTCCATGGATACCCATGATAAGCGATGTGGCCAAATGCGAAGGCGGAGAGAGTGGCTCCCAACCTGGGCCTGATGACAAAAGAGGCCAGTAACCATCTCGTTTAATAAATAATTTTTGTTACCACAGATTTTTGACCAACGTTTTTTCCAAGGGGTGCAAGGTGGTGCTTTTTCAGAAAAAAGCCAAAAAGGAACACCTCGATGGGAAATTTGGTAGTCAATACGCGACCGCGCAGCAGTGTCTGCCTTTTCATTGCCCGTACGCGACATGACCAGGCCAACAAAAAACAATTCTTTTTTTGGGGTAAATAGGGCGTACCCAAAAATTTGGATAGGGAGAACTGGGGGATGAGATGTATAAAATTTTTTCGTATACCCCTGTAAGCACTAAGGGAGTTGAGACTACTACAAATGAGACACAGCAAGATGCGATAAGAAAAAGTGCGCAAAATGGCATACAGTTCACATAAAAATGCTAGCTGAAGAATAAATCCCTCGACACGCTGTCCGGAAACACGCTCAAATTCCGACGCCGTCAAATTTAGAGCCATCTGTGTACACAGCGGGGGCATAGAATGGGATGGAAGTGATAAAGAAAAAGAAGGGGGGAACCCACCGTAGCAGTTGACTTTCGAGCAAGGAGTAAAAAGAACAGACCCGAACAGCTGACTTCCCGGGGGGGGTGGGGAAAAGGAGATGCACATGAACATAAAAGGGGAAACTGAAGGGAAACAAGAGTAAAAGTAGCGAAGAAAAAGGAGGGAGAAAACAGGGGCGGGGAACGAATAAAAAATTCTACTAAATCGGACCATTCTAAAAAGGAAAGGGATTGGTAGATCGTGAGACGTAAATAGTAACGAAGGCAAGGCCAACAGGGCGATCAGAAAAGGAGGAATTTTTGCTTCTTATAGGGGCTCTCAACGGGGAAAGCGAAAAGCACCAAGGCACAAACTAACCCTTTGGGTGATGGATAGATTTAAGGGCTAGAGGAGTAGCGGGAGAGGCCGGGGAATAAATCGGGTCCCCAAAATGGGTTTTTTCGATAAAACGGGGGCTGAATGGGGGCGAAGCAGGTTCGACATCAGCCCCCGGGAAAGAAAAAGGGGGTTTTAAGAAGGTTTACCGGGCTGTGACAATTCCTTCAGGGGGGAAATTGATTTCCAGTTAACCGACGGCAAAGGAAGGCCTAAAACCTGACTGTTTTCACTTCGGGAAGGGGAGCCAAGAATACAAAGGATGATCGGAGATAACAGAGCGTCTATAAAAAATTTTGGTGAGTTTTGGTATTTGAAAATTTAAACCCATGGTGGGGGCCCCAATGAAACACGTCGCCCCGCATCGGAGAGAAACTGCAATAAGGTGACAGCAGCGCCTGCCAAACAATACGAAGTCATCAACAAGAGTGATGCCAAAATTGGGTGGAAGAACAGGGGCCAAACATTTTATCAAGGAGAAAAAGGTTTTTTTTGAACACATCCTGAGGACACCTTCACTTGGAGAAGTCCGGAAAAACATTATTGCTCGAACACGAAATGTCTGTCATTAAAAAGTTCTTAAGGAAGGATGGTAGTTTGCCTGGGAGGCCTAAGAAGGCCGGGGCCAAAATTTACCTCCAATTTGTGTCAACCCTTCTCAAGGTCAAAAAATATGGCAATAACTATGATTATTCGAAAAGGGCATTACAACATACGTACCAACGTAGTAAGGGTCTAGGTAAACGACCCTTTAAACAAAGCCAATTGAAGCGGGAGACTGTTGTGATTCTCTAAATACCACTTTAAACGTGATTTACGAGGCGTTCCATCACTTTGCAAACTGCATTTGTAAGAGCGATGGCGATAGTGGGGGGCCCATCATGTCCTGTATCCCCCGGTTTGGGGAAAGGAGAACAATGCAGTTTTTCCACAGCGGGGGAAAAACTCCTTGTGCCCAAATAAGATGAAGAGGTGTAAAAGGACAAAAAGGGCTCCGATGTAAATTTGAAACATACAATATGAATGTCATCAGGCCCACTCCCGAGACGGCAAGCTGAGAGCGTTGCCCCCATTCTTGAAGTGAAAAAGGCACATTATACTTTTCTTCTCCGAGAGAAAAAAGCCCAAGGGACTAACTCTCTGGCAGACTTTGGGGAAAGAAACGAGGGCATAATAGCCCTGGGGAAATAGGGACCAAAAGGGCCCAAAGTTCAATGCAACGTCGAGGGGTTTGCTAATCAACCATGCCCGTAAACGGGACCGGGTCGGAGAGTATTACCACTCTTTTTCCCACTTTTTTTCCAACTCACTCATAAAAAGCAGAGGTGAGGTGGAAACATATCTCCCAACAAGTCGTTTACTTAAACGATACACGGCAGCATCGCACGCTTCGCTTAAATCAAAAATCTCTCAGGGGTTCTTTTGTACCGGGGTACCTCCCCATGCGCACGTTTCAACACTGCACGACACAAGCGGGAACCACCAAGCACGCATTTTCTGAGAATGCCTGCCGGGGTTTGGGGTATAGAAGAGAAGCTGCGGTATAAAGATGTCGAAAGATTGTAGAGCTCATCAAGGGAGGAAAAAGAAGGAACCTAAAAAACAGTGGGGGTTGTGGTAAAGATCCAATTTGCCCGATCAAATTCCCCAGCGGGGGGCAGGGAAAGGTGGTGAATGGGAAAGGGAAATAAGAAGATCGAAAATGATCGCGTCATGTAACCCGGGTAGAACAGCCGGGTGAAGTCTAGTGCATGGGGGAAGACAGACTGATAGATCGATGCAAGAAGAGTATGAGTACGAGGATCAAAAGGGGTGGGAGTACCCGTATTTAAAACTGGAGGGGGGGAAGGGAAGAAACCCCCCAATGAATCCACGTGAGCACAAAGACCCCCCCCCCAGAGGGAAAAGGTGGGGTTAAAATCACCCCAAAAACAGAAGTGGTGGGGTAAGGGTGAAACAAAAAGGCAAAATCTGGGAAAAAAGCCGAGAAGGGAGAGAAAAAAGAACATATTTTTAAACCACTTTAAAATTTAAGTGGATACGGCTCAGTGTAAGCGCGAGGTTTGGGCAAATATTACAGTAGAATACATTGCGTAGAAAAGGACTTTCATTAAAGGTCCCCCTCTAGAAAGGACCAAAATACAATAAATTATACCTGAGATAGGTTGGAAAAAAGCCGAGGTTTTTTTGGGTTTTTTTAAGCAAGCACCAACAGGGGGAAAACCTGGAAAGCAACCTCAGAAAAACCCCCATTACCCCTGAGGCCGCGGATATTCCACTGTAAATAGGCCCTGATTGGCGATGAAGAAAAACAGGAACTGAGGTAAAGCAAACCCAGACTGAGGGGGGTTTAAAAAGTCAACGTGTGGTGGGATTTGGGAAAATGTTCAAGTGCGAAGGAAAGGGGCGTTGCGAAGAATGGGGTTTTGAAGATGGGGAGAGGGAAGAGAAGGAACAGGGAAATGAATCATGTCCATTGAAGGTTTTGTCTCTGCAATATATTCGAAATGGCTTCAAATGTTTCTTTTAATTCAAAATTATGGGAAACCAAAAGGAGATGGAGGAGGGGGGTGAGTAAAGATTGGGGCAGTAATGGGCGTACCAAGTGGGGGGGGGGAAAAGTGTAAAGGGGGGGAGGAAGTGTGGGGGGGGACAGAAGAGGGAGAAAACCGGGGGGACAGAAAGGAGAAACTTTGGGGGGGACGGGTGGGAAAGGCATAGTACGAGGAGGAGGGAAACTCCCCACTTGAAAGAGCCAAGAGAGGGGAAGAACAAGGGACAGAGACGAAAGGTAAAGTGTGGGGGGGAAGAAGGGAAGGGGAAGGGCAAAAAAAAGATTTGAGCAATTTGGGTTTTTTGACTTCTGAAGAGGGGCGATTGTATTAGGTGCGTAAGGTCTTGTCGATAGGGCTTGTGGGAAGGACGCGAAAGTAGAACAAAGATTGTATCGGGAAAGGGCAAGCCCCGGACAGCAAAAAGGATTTAAAGCCCTAGTGGGATGGGGGGGGAACAACAGAGGGGGCTGCAAAGATTTTCCCCAGAAGTGGGGACGTTTTGAAACCAGAATAAGAAACACGGGGTAGTCTCCCTTTTGGGGGCGGGGATGATAACTGCCATAGCATAAGGGAACCTCTCCTCTTTGAGGCAACGGATTTCACTTCATTTTTAAATAACCTGGCAACGGGGGGGAGTACGAAGGGACTTCATTACAATTAAGGCAAATGGGGGGTTGACTGCAAGATGTATTAAATGGGCGTCGGCACCACAGACGGGGATTCGGCCCTAGATCCAATATTTCCCCTGGGGGACCAAAACGCCAGCATTTCTACATTGTTGCGGTGTAGGGATCACCTTTCGAACTTTACCGATTCCCGCGAAATTTCAAAAAACGGGGGTTCTCGGGTGTCAAAAATTTTAAAAGAGCCACATTGCAAGGGGAACGTCCCCCGCCCCCGGGGAGGAAGGACATAAGTTCTACTTTGAGGATTTGGGGGATCCTGGATTTCCCGCGTTCAAAAATGTCATTGCCACATGACGGGAAAATTGTTGGACATGGATGGGGCAAATGACAGAACCACTACAAGAATTGAGAGAAAAGTTTTTTAATATGATGGGGTTTTACGATATTCGAAAAGAGAAAGATCAGAGCTTTGGGGAGCATTTGGGCAGTGACGATGCGCGACCGTCTTTTTTAGAGCGTGAAATAAAATCTCTGCCAACATGACCGGAGGCTTTTCAATACTAAGGTCAGAAAAAGGGAGGGAGAAAAGAATTGGTCTTAAAATAAAGAATTTAGTCCATTTTTGGGGGTCCGAAACTGAGCGTGGGGGAGGGAGTGCTTGACGTGTCGGCGTTCCGAGAAAAAGGGAAGGTAACGAGGGGGCATCATCAGGAATTGAGTTTGGGTTTAGGGGTAGGGCCCGAGTTTTTTGGGTTAAAAGGGGGGCATTCGAAAAATTCCGTACCCTAGAGGGGAAGCCGGGAACATAGTCCAAGGAAGGGGGGAGTTCAGAAAATCGAAGGGGGTCAGTCGAAGCCCCGGGACCTGAACGGGTGAGGAAACAGACCACAAAGGTACAGGGGGTCAGGAGTGTCCAAAGTGGTTTTAAAAAACAAGGCAGGTCAGAATGGGGTCGGTATCAAGAAGGGGGCCCGGGGGGAGTGGTTTCATGACAGGGGTAAACCCTGGGAGGTTACCCTTTGCTTTTTTTTTTTAAAAAAAAAAGAAGAAAAAAAAAAATAAAAAAAAAAAAAAGAAAAAAAAAGGGGGGGGCGGGGGAAAGTTCCCCCGAGGAATGAAAGGGGCCGGAAAACCCCCCGCGCCCAAAAGGGCTCGACACCGCAGTAGCGCAGATGCAGCATGGAACCCGTGCCAACCCTACCCTTCATGCCATAAACCAGCAAACTGGGGTAGCAAACCCCACATTTTTTCCGACTCCCTCGGTGGACAAAAGAGAGGGGGGGCCGGAAATCCGCCCAAACATACCCCCTTACCACCCCCCCAAACCGAAAGGTGGGTTCCAAGATACACCCTCGCCCCCCAAAAACACCCAACTACCCCCGGGGTACCCAGGGGATCGGGACATCCCCAGGCAATCCAGATTCCACGGGAAACTACGCCATCGCCAAGAAACCTCAAAGGAATGGGATGGACCCCGGTGCCTTCCCCCACCGGAACGCGCGCCTGTGGGGGGAAAAACACGAAGGGTAAAAAGAGGAAGGGGAAAAGGAGGGGTGAGGGGGAGGGAGGAATGGAAAAGGGGAGGGGTGGGGGGGAGGGATAGGGGGGGGGAGAAAAGGGGGGGAATTTTGGTTCGGGCTAGGAAGAAGACCGACAGGGGTAATTCCTCAGACCAAAAGCCTCTTTACCACGCCCCAAGGGGCCCCCCCTTAAAGGATCTCCCTGTCCAGTGCATGAAATTACTGCCTTTATTTCTTCCTGACTTTAAAAGTTTCCAAATATTCCCGCCATCTACCCAAACTTCCAGTTCCCCCATCACTAAAAATTTCCCCCAACCCGTTTTTAACTGATAAATTCATTTGAACCTTAGCTTTTTTACCTGATTATCTCACCTTTTCACTTTTCTTTACCTTTCCCTGTAATCCGCCCTTCTTATATCCAAAACACCTTTTTCTTTCTTTTTTTATCGTACCTTTTACCTCATGATTCCGCCAATCCCTCCATATATACTTCCCCTTTTCCCTTCAAAATCGGTTATAGTGTGACTTCCAAACTATTTTTTTGGGATCAGAAATTGACTCGTGTGAGGGCTTGCAACGGGGGACCCTCTAGCCCCCTTCTATTCTTTTTGGTCATCAAGGAATCAGAAAAGCACTCTGAACGACTCAGTATCTGGTTTCCTGGATGAGGACCCCCGGCACAACAAATTTCCCAGGGGGATACAAAAAAAAGACATGGAGAAACCTGGGCCTTTCTTTAAACCCCCCAAAAGTGAAATAGTTTCTCCAATCAACAGTCCAGAATTTTTAACGCCGTTTTAACCAGGAGCAGGAACCCATTGATCCCCCAAAGGGCCTCCTTGGTGCTCCTCTTGGGTCCAATGCCATCGATCTGATCCTAGAAAAAAAAGTCCAGCCCTCCGACGAGGGAAAGCAGGATAAAGACGACACACACGATCCCTTCTCCCTACCACCAGGTGCCTTCATCAAAAAAACTTCCCTACTTTCTGAGATCCCCAAGCCATCAGCATCCCAAACTCAAAAATAGACCTCTCCTAAAGACCACAGAGAGTGTACTAAACTTTCCCCTTTAAGATGAACAGTTGTTGCAAGCCCACTTCTGGTCAGCTTAAGGGGGGGGGCAAGGGGTACCAGATCCTCCCAAATTTCTCTACCCGCTTTCCCCATCCTCTTCCATAGCAACAAAAAGAGTTAAAACAAATTTTCCTGAAAAACCCCAGGACTCAGCAGGGAAACAGGGCCCAAACTATGCCCTTCCATCACTAATTGGAGAATCTTGCTGCTCCCCACCAACCCTAGTGCCCTGGGTCACATCAAGCTGGGGTGGGCCCCATCACTGAAAAGGTGCTTGCCAAATGCTCAGGGCGCAACACAGAAGGGAGACGCCCGTCTCCCGGGGTGTGGTGCACACCTCCGGGACTTTCCCCCAAACAGTTCCCATATCGGGGGAATGGGAACGCGACCGACCCCAAGACCCCCGTATTGCAGTGGGTCCCCTCTGCCCCAATTCACACAGAATAACGTGTTTGTAGCGTAGCACAAACAACTAATACGGTCTACATGGTCTTTAAATTTTCCAAAAACCCCAAGGGGTGGGGTCAGACACAAAGAGGTCAATGCATCATAAAGAAACCCTTGCACGCTGGATGCCCCCCCGAGAGGGACCCCGATCACTACAACAATACCCACAACTCAGGAAACCCCCCCCGACGGGGGTTTACCATCTATCCTTGGAAAAATGGCAAGCTCTTAGCATGGGACCATACCTTTGTGTCCACACTGGCTCACACCTACATCCATCACAGTGTTTGGGTGACAGGGAGGAGCTGCTGACCACAAGGAGGAGTACAAGATCAGCAAGTACAGGGACATAAGCCAACAGTATCAATTTGTCCCAGTGGATCAGAGACCTTGGGATCAGGGGAAAAAATGCCACACGTTTCCTCAAAGAATTGGTTCCAGACTCATCGACACCACCAGGGACCCAAGAGCAGCCACTTCATCATGTTCCTTCGCCTCAGGTAGCCATCCAGAGGGGAAATGCTTACTGCATATTTGGCTCACGTCCGGCTTCGGAGGAGCTGGAGAAAATTCATGATCTTTAATACATTGTACAATTGTATTCATATTTTTGTTTTTCTGCACATGTATTCTGTTTATCAATAAAATTCACATGAATATAAAATATATAGGAGTGACAGAAGAAAATATTCAAACAGTCCGGGGAGAACCTTGAGTTTTCCCGAGGTACGTTTATTGTCTTCTCTGAGGATCAGGGTCCCCAGTCCAGCATAGAGGTGGTACCACCCTATATAATATATAATATATATATATATATATATATATATTATATATATATATAATAATATAAGGGCTTTAACTTTTATTTAAAAACAATGAAAAAGTCCCTAATTCCTCTCAGTTTTCAAAAAAGGTCACCCCATAAATAAAACTATGAATCTCAATCTTTCTGCGTTACTATTCATAAGTAGCAACGAGGTAAGTGTAACTGGCAACTCAAATTAATGAAAAATATTAATCATATATTTACGTTAATAATCATAAGTAGCTACTCAGGAAATTACTATTTGACAACGAACCACAATTTATCAGTCGTCAGCATCACGTTCTGGACATGATATATCATATAGTTCTTTGATAAAGTAAGTAGTCACGAAAGCGTTTGGAGTTTCACTATCTTGTCACAGAAGTTTTCATGCATATTGTGATATCACCTGTTTTAGTGTGATCTTATTGCATACATATCTTATATATATATATATATATATAATATATATTTATAATATAATATATATATATTATATATATATATATATATATATATAATATATATATATATATATATATTCTTCCTTGAAGCTTTTTATCTACTTCTCCGAGGCCATGGATCCCACAGTTTACACAGAGGTGAACCCATAATATGTGTGGGTGTGTGTGTGTGTTGAGTGTGTGTGTGTGTGTGTGTGTGAGTGGATGTTGTGTGTGTGTTGTGTGTGTGTGGTGTGTGTGTCGTGCCGAATATGTAAAACTGGTGAATTAGCAAGAACTCATTTAAAATTAAGTACTTTCTAAAATTTTCTCTATACTTTTAAAGATATGTTTTTTCATTAACGTGATGTAAAAATTTATAATTTTGCACCAAAAGGAAACTTAGAAAACTTACCTAACCTTATTATAACAAGAACAATTTATTTTAGGCTAACCCAACTAAATATATTTTAGATTTGTTTTAAAATAATTTAATACTAAACATAACACAGTGAAATATATTTTTTTCGTTAGGTTCAGAATGATTTTGGCGAAATTATTGCATACACAAATTTTCACTTGTCCTATATGGCAAGATGAGCGTTGCTATTTAAGCCAAGATCGCAAGTTCTGCCTATTCGGCACGACATACATATATATATATATATATATATATATAATATATATAATATTATATATATATATATTATATATATATATATATATAATTATATATATTATATATATATATATAAAATAATTTCGTTGTGTTTGTTTTTTTATTAAGTTATTGTAAACTTTTCCAAAATATCTTTACTTGGATTTAGCTAAATTGTGCTTGTTATAAGGTTAGGTAAGTTCTCTAAGGTTGTTTGGTATAAAATTATTAATTTTTACATAAACATAAATGAAAAAAAACGTAAATCTTTAAACGTTTAAAGAGAAAATTTAAGGAAATGAAAATTTTTAAACGAATTCTTGTTAAAACATTGGACGAGGGAGTTTTGGTTTTTGAATTATCTTGGAGTTTCCAATTAAATTAAAAAGGTTTCTGGGAAACCGTTAGGGTTAAATCAGTGCCGAAACCCGAAGGAGTGATGGGTTTTAAAAAGTTTTAGGGAATTTTTTTATTCTTTTGTTTGGGGTTTTTCTTCCCCTTTTTTTGCTCTTAGTTTAAAGGGGCTTTTTGTTAATTTCCGTAAGGAAGTTGGGTCGTGGTTGTGGTAGGGTGTAGTGTTTTAAAATGTTAGTGTTAAAGGTAACAAAGATTTATTTTCCCGAAGAATAATTCACCATTAAAAACTCTACGGTCATCGCGCCCCAGATTTCATTTACTTTCACAGACTTCTAAGGAACTGATACGAGATATTTTTGAGTTTCGGATAACGGGCCAATAATCAGACCCCTCCCGGGTTTGGGATGGTTTGAGATGTTTTTGGGAAGGGTTTTTGGGTCGTAAAGAATTAGGGCTTCGTTATCACTTAAACAAATTACGCTTTTTTCAAGTTTTTTTGCAGCTTTATTCTTTATTTTTAATTATTTTTTATTACAAAAATTTTGTGATCCCTTTATTATACTGTTTTATGTTTGCCCTGTTTTGGAGACGGTAGTGGTCAGCTTTTGTGTCATCGGGTTTTCTCAACGTTCTGAACAAAATAATGGCGAATTTTTTGCTATCAGCGTCATTTTTTCTTTGGCAAAAAGTCAACCCCGTTATTTTCGTGCCCCCGTCAGATTTATAAATATTAGTGTAAAATAGTAGGTGTCCCGAAGAAATGAGGTACATAACAATGATTTTTTTCGTCTTCTTTATCAGGGAAGGATTCCCCCTGTGCCGTAGCTAAAGTTTACCGCTTCATTTTCTATTTTTCGTGCCTGCTGCCGGCGTGTTGCAACACAGTGTTGGCTTTTGAATACGTTACCTATTTTGTTCATTTAGTACTTTTCCTTCTCATATGTACTTAGCATGTTTACATTCGCTGATTTCGGGGCTCTTATCTTTTTGAGGGCTCTTTGACTTTTTTCAATTTTCTTTTTAAAAATGGGTAGAAAAAGCCTCCCCCCGCAGAAAGCAAACGAAGTATTCACCAGAAAGGGCGGGCCATGAGCTCCCTCTAACCCCTCGAACCACACTTGCTGAATACATTCGAGAATACACACCGTTAAAACTATGTATGGTCCTGCCCCTTCCACTCCTCTTTCCGGTGTTTTTCTTCTGCGACCCTTTTTTCACTTCCGACCTTCTCTCCTCTAAAATAATGTGTTGTGGTGTGTGTGGTGTTGTGGTGTGGTGTGTGTGTGTGTGTGTGTGTGGGGCGCGCGCGCGGTGTGTGTGAGTGTGAGTGTTTTGTGTGTGTTCGTCTTGTACTTTGTGGGTTTAAATTTTCAATGATCACATTTTTAGGGACACCTTCACCTGTCGTTTTTTGCAAAATTCTAAACAGCCAATCCCGCAGAAGCACCCCACTCCCAATAGTAGTGAAAAGGTCAAGAGATTCTTTGTTCGGATTAAACATCAGAAAAGGGGAAAAAAACATGTCTAAGAGACTTTGACCCTGGAAGATTGGGGTTTTAGGGGCGACATGGTTTTTTATATCTCTAACTTTTGATCACTTTAAATTTTACTCAAGAATACAGAAACATTTTTAAAAATTACGAAGCATCCAAAAGCGCGTTCGCAGGCAAAATCCTTGTTAATGGAAAGGCCCGAGAAAAAATGGTTCCCGGACAGGAAATGACATAACTTTAAAACCAACTTTTCAAAAAGGCGCAGAAAAACCACTCTGAACGCACAACACGTTATTCGTTGAAAAAGGGTAAATACAGAGGATGGACCACACGGGTTCCCCTATGTTACAAGAACGGAAAAAGCAAAGTGGGCACAGGGTCACCAATATTAGTGTTGAAGATTGGGAAAAACCGCCTGGGTTTACGAATGATATCTGATTGCAACAGATGGTATGGGCGAATTTGGGCCCTTTAACCTTCGGGAGTGGTGGGCCGGGGTTCACATGATTGCAACCCCCCCCAAAAAACTGCACCCAAATGCACGAGTCATATGTCGCAGGACCCGGATCTCTAAGGGAAAATTTCCTCCCTTTTTGAATCCATGATCCTATAAGAAAATTTAGGCTGCTTTGGGGGCAAAGAAAGGGCCCTACCGGATTAGAAGGGTGACGCTCCTCTTGCCGATAAGGGTCCGAAAATTTATGTAAGCAATAATTTCACAAAAAACATTCTGAAACCTAACGATAAAATATATGTCATTGCGTTCGTTTTTTTAATTTTTTTAAACTTTTCTAAAAATATTTAGTTGGGGTTTGGCTAACTAGTTGCTTGTTTTTTAATAAAGGTTAGGTCGTTTTCTAAGGTTCTTTTTGGGACAAATTGTTTGTTTTTTCTTAAAGTATAAAAGAAAATTTTGTAGGACTTATTTTTTAAAGAGTTCCTGCTAATTGGCCCAATTTTACCTATTCGCAGGACTTTAAAAAATTTATATAAAAACTGATGAGGACAAATTTTAAAAAAAACTCTAAATAACATATAACAATTCGCTCATGAATTAATAACGGGGTACAGATTTGTGTGCTTGGTTTTTTGGTGATAGCTTTGTTGTATAGATGGGAAAGATGTTTTGGTGGTAGGTGAGGGAAAAGGGGGAGGGTTTCGGGAAGATGGGGGGAGGTGGGATGTGGGATGGGGTAGTGGTGGGAGTTGTGTGTGAGTGATGGGGGCCAACCTTCGAAGTGCAACACAGCTGTGTTTCAGCCGTTCCTCTGACAAAGAGAAAATTTTTTTGGTCTTTCGTTGTAGCGCTCCGGACAGTCTTTTCACACGGGCTGTGTGGACACGACTTTGGGACAATGGGTCACTAGGCTAATTGTTCGATCATCAACCGCTCTGTCAGACTGTGTGAATGTTTCACCTGTCTCTACCACAATTGTGTTCACTTGTTTTCGCACGATTTTTTGGGGCATAAAGCGTTTTACAGTTGTGTTTTTATATATA
>NW_026465907.1:0-13258 GCF_026875155.1 Cherax quadricarinatus
ATAAAACATGTGTGACCTTCACACGCGAAAAAAATACTGAAGCCTTCCACCACACGCAATACTTCATGTGTATAATATATTTCGCATTCAACATGCACCCATTTTGTCTTCATTACACACATACCAATAATTCGTTGCAGATATGTAATATTCCGTCACATTACGACGTCTGTCGTCCTTTGTCATTAGCATAATTAATAATTAAATTGAAGAACTTGTATCGTTCACAACACACAACCCGCTCATCATAACAGTAAAAGGGCACTTATGTCTCAGTACTATATTCATTCTCTTCACACTAAACCCTTTCACACTGTCCTTATCGGGAAGCCAGCCCGCCGCGACCCCTTACATTGCACGTAAATCCCATAAATCCCTCAACCTAAAACTCCGATAGCCCTCAGTAAAAGCATTCTCCCAACTCCTCCATAAATTCCTATTACGACAACTTAGTTCTGTAAAATGTCGCAGCAAAACACCTTTATCCTCTCATCCACGCCCACCTCCCTCATGGCCCATGACGTATATTTTAAAATCCGTGACCAAATACCCCACTGCATTCTCCACCATTTTACTCACCCCACCTATATCCAAACTTAAAGCCCGCAACACCTGCAATCCTCCCCAACCCACTAACCTGAACACCTTTCCTAACCAGACCCGCACCACTTCTATACAGTCACAAAAATATACCGCATGCAAAATTGTCTCCATGCTTCCACACGCTCTACATTCCCCTCCCTCCCTTATCCTCCTATTGAATAGGACAACCCCAGACGGCAAAATTTCCATGTAAAAATCTAAACATTACCTCCCGAACACCCGGTTTTACACGTAATTGTTTTAGACGCGTCCATATTTCGTTCCACGCATACATAGGGTATGCCCCTTCAACAGAGCCACCACTGACCTACCTTCCACTCCTTCGAGGACCCGCAGTTTAACACACGACGGATCCCTCACTGTCATTAAAAACCTAAAACATGGCCTCACCAACTATTAAATCCCTACCCCCCCACCAACGTTTTGCATGTCCTTACGTACTTTTCACAAGTCCACCTCCCCTCCCGCACCCCTCCCTTATATAACCGTTTTAGGTACACGCTCATCATCCTTTTTTCAGAGGTAAAAGTCCCAGCCCTCCTCGACTGCCCGGGAAAGTGTTAACACCGCTCTACTTAACCATTCGCAGCCCGTTCCCCATATAAACCTAAAAACCCAAATGTTGTAAACGCTTCACCTCAGTCTCATCAGCGGGTACATGAAAAACGACATGCCATATTTGCTGTAAATAGCACTTCGTCACTATTACTCTTTGATGCAGCGTTAGTTGGGGCCGCCTAAAACCCCCCAAGTCTTTTCAATACTCCATTCACTATTCTCACCGAATTCACCTCTTGAGCCACCCTTTATTTTCTCACATAAATTATCCCACATATCATTAGTTGACCACCACCTTCCACCCCCCCCTACCCCTTCATCCCCATTTGTACTATCCCTTAAGTCTGAAACTTAGTTTTCTCAACATTAATTTTCATACCTAGCCTCCCCAAACACATCCACCACCTTACCCACCCTAAGCAAATCCCCATTACCTCTCACCAAAACAGTCGTGTCATCCACAAAAACCTACGATACCAGCCCCCCCCTCCCCCCGTCAGTACCCTCCCCACCTCCCGCAACACACCTCCGAATGGCCCTATAAAATGGATCCTGTATCCCACGCAAACAATATTTTGATAGTGGGCAGCCTTGGCGAAAGTCCCGTCGCATCTGTATTTTAACTCCTAGCCTCCCGTTAACCTGCCCCTCATCGATGCCCCTGATACAATAATTTTGCCCAAGATATTATTTCTTCCCCCAAAACCTTGCCAACGCATAAACCTCCATAACCCTTCCCTTTCTACACTATCATAAGCAGCCTTCCAATCAAAACGCCAATACACCTCCATCACCCAACTCCCCCTGTTTCTCTATAAATTCTCGAATCATGCCATGCCCTTCATACATCGACCTTCCTGGCCCCCCCATATTGCCCCCTATCAATTACCTTGCCTATTACCCTCTTGATTCTGTTCCCTAAATATTCTCGCAAACAACTTATAATCTCCACACATAAGCGAAAGTCCCCGATAATCCATTACCGTTGACTGCTCCCCTTTTGGCACCAACACACAACGGCCGTCCCGTTGTGCTCTCCCATTACCTCAGCCCCCCTTAAGTATGTTAACAGCCTTACTAAAAAAACCTCAGAACCCCCAATTTTTTTACGTAGAAATCATTTGGCAGTCCGTCTATACCCGGCGCTTTTCCCAAACTCACTCCTGACAACGCCTGCCAAATCTCACATTTCCGTAATCGGCCCACCTAATGCCCACCCGATCTTGACCATCAAGCTCACACTGCACATACTCTCCCATTTCCCTCAATGCCACCTCACGGAAAGCCCACACTTTGCGTATATGATTTAAAACCCAAGCGTCTACATATCCACTCATACCCTCTGTCGTTACCAATGCTTGACCCGCTCTAACCCTTCCATCCCTACATGTACTTTTTAACCCCATCATCTCCATCGTCACTCTCCTTTTTCTCTGGCCTCTTAAACACGCAAGCCGACCGCCGGTCACCCCATAGCACTTCTTCCAATCCTCCCATAATTCGCGCACCATCAAAACGCTCGTTTTGCAATACCCTAATACTCTCCTTTAAACCCTCAGTGTCCTGCACTGGATAGCTTGCTCCTCCTCTTGCATAACAGTCCCACAGCTTCCCCTTTAAGATATCTTTGAAAACCCATACTTTAAAACCCATTTATTTCCCTCCCACGACAAATATAATATTCTCTGATACGATTTTTAGCCACCGAATCCCACCAATTTCCAGTTCATCATCCCCCGGCGCCTCATCCCACCAACCGTTCCCACAATTGCGCAAAAGACTGACGACATTCCTCACCCTGCCCAAAAACTTCACATTTAACTTCCAAAACCTTGACCCCTTCTAGGCAATCCCTCCCATTCTAGGTCCACCATTACTCCTCTGTGATCCGAAAAAACCGCGTCCACCACACGCACTCTGCTCACTATTACTGTTCGGGGGGCACATACAATCGATCCAGTCTTGCCGCATATCCACGTCTAACAAAAGTATGTTCTGCAAACCCACCCCGTCCAACGTCCATTAACCCCACTCCATTTTAAAAATTCCCCCAAAATCCCCAAACAATACCCTGCCCCTCTAGGTTCCACATCCTTACGCCTTATCACACAATTCCAATCACCACCAATTACAGCTACACCCGGCAAAGCACGCAAATAATATACTAAGGACATCCTTCACAAATTTATTCTTAATACGCACATCTCCTCTGCTGGACCATACACACACACCAAACTCATCTGTACCCTACCCCACCACCCAAACTACACGAATCACCCTCCCCTCCCGACCCTCACAATGCCTCACTATGAACGGGCTAGTTTCCCTTACCAGGATGGCAATTCCTCCTTTCAACCTTTTCGCATGCTCCACATACAATTATACCCATTTACCTTCAACTATAACCTGGTCTGTAGTTGTGTTCCTGCACGAACAACCACGTCAACCTATTACGCACCAAATATTCACTAAACCATACACACTTTCTCTCTGATCTCAGTCCATTAATGTTCAACGTATGCACTTGAAGCTTACAGAGTGGTTTTTCCTTTTGACCCTGGTACGTCTTGCCACCAGATCGTTTTCGTGACACCTCGGTCCCCTCCCCCCCTTTAGAAAACGCTCTTAACCAACTCCTGCCCCTTTGGGCCGCTGTGTCCTCTCTGCGTAACTTCCGCCCAGGACTTTTTGCCAGTGCGCTGAGCAGCGTGATCACGTCCTCGGAGTCAGATAGCGCAGCAGCGCGCTTCCGTGATGCTCCCTCTGCTTGATCATGTCGTCTGATACATTGTCCCGGTGGACCTCCACCTCCACAGCTTGCATCACAATATTCTTATCACACTGCGCAGACCTCAGATCCTGTTTCCCCGCCCGAATCCACAACAGACCCAAGAACTAGATCTGGAC
Organism: Cherax quadricarinatus; assembly: GCF_026875155.1. Classification (NCBI taxonomy): domain Eukaryota; kingdom Metazoa; phylum Arthropoda; class Malacostraca; order Decapoda; family Parastacidae; genus Cherax; species Cherax quadricarinatus. The sequence goes on from NW_026465907.1 coordinate 4,069, forward strand.
TCCCAACCTTCCCAATACTCTTGTCAGCCAATAACACATTTAAAGCCATGGCTAATGAGGGCTTCCACATCGCTAGCACTCGCAGTCGGGGTTTTCTCTTCCAAACACCTGAGCTGCGTTCAATGAAGGGGTGTCCCCCCCTCGTCACAAACCCGCTGACTCCATCTCCTCCGCTCTCTTTGACCTTCCTCATCCAGGACCCACCTTGTGTAGGCAGAGTCACATAAGGCAAATCCTCACTCTTCTCTATTGCTGTATGTCGTTGCCTTTGTTCCATGTTGCCCCCGCCTCCTTTCACACAGAGCCGCTAGGTGATCATATGACCCACATAACCGACAGGTCCGGCGTTGCCCAGCGTATGTCACAAACACCTGGGTACGAAATTCTGGCAGCACTACGTACGACGGAATAGGGTAACGTAACGTCATCTTCACAGAATAAAGTTCCTTCGAGTTTTTCCCCGCGTATGGCCCAGTGGCCCCTTCCCAACAGTGGCCATTGTACTGTACCATATTTGCCCATCGCAAGACGGATGTCAGAATCATCCGCCCGAATGGCACATTTCTAATCTTACCCCCCTGTTAATGGCGAGAAACGTCGTGAAGTCGCATGGTCACAGCGGAGTTAACCGTCAAAGTAACCTCCTGGTACTTGTCTACAACCGCCTCATACACACTTGCCAAATTAAACTTGACAAAGATCCTCGTCGTGCCATTCAGCGCTACTCCATATATCTCCTCGTTAGCAATACCATATGTGTCTCGTATGATTGCAGGTAGTATCAGGTCCATAGAAGTTCCTGTCACAGCCCCACGGATAAGCTCAACACAGACTGTGTTTATGCGTCTCCGGCTTGCCTGCGCCATGCTGTGAAAATATAACTGCCACTAATCAACACCAGGGGGTAGCAGCAGCACACGTCCTCTCTACTCAAGGGCTGAGAGACGAATGAATGACTTATGATTAATTACTGCAGACTTTCTGCAGTCATGGTAATATTTACACTCATGGTAGTAGAGTAAAGTGGTCGATCTAAAAACACTGCCGGATTCCAGGATAATGACCATGGAAACGAATGTGATAATGGGGGGTCTGCATGACCTTAGGGCTGACAGGGTACAAGTTTAATATGTTTAATCATCCCCCAAGGGGATGCATATTCCTATGCATTACTAAGTAGGAACAGAAGTAGAACAAAGGATTCAGGTGACCGGGTGGTAGATTCCAGGATAATGAGTGTGGAAAAGAATGTGATAATGGGGGGTCTGCATAACCCTAGGGCTGTCAGGGTACAAGTTTAATATGTTTAATCATCCCCCAAGGGGATAGAGAGACTTATTTCTGTGTATTACTAAGTATAAGAAGGTAGGTAATGATCACTTCTGACTCCCCAAACTCTATCACTCTGATAGATGGGAGAGGCAGTACAAAGGATTCAGGTGACTGGGTACAAGCTTGCCATCTCCGAGGGAGTTCCCCGGTCTGCAACTCACTGACGCAACTGTTGCTACTTCACAACACTGATGGGTTTAAAGAACGCGGTAATGGAGGGTAGCTGGTCTCGAGGGAATGTTGCTCGCCCACCCGTACCTCAGCAAAAAAGGTTCTTCCGGGTACTACGGTACTGTTTATTCTTGCAGCTGTTGCAACCCCTGAATGGGTTACAATGATTATTATGTATATATAATGTATATTACCTTTTCATTTAATTTTATATTGCTTATATTTGCGATAATAGCTAAATCGTAAATGTATGACTTTATATTATTATTTGACTGTTATATTGTTATTTAGCTTATGTTGTTAGGATGTATATAAAATGTGCTCAGTTAGTCTTGATTGTCAAACTACTGTAATTATCGCTTGTCGCTCGTTATACTGCCGGCTTCTGAGCTGCAGTTGTCCACGTAGCTATCACGTGATCGAGGGGGGGTGTCCTCACCTCTCGTGAAGTAGTCAGTCTGCTGTAGACTCGCTTGCTGGTTGGACAGATTGTCTGTCTCATTATTCTTGTTAGTTCTGTAGAACTTTGTTCACAGAACACTGTAAAGACTTAGTGATTTTCGACGTTGTACTGAGGTTGTGTGTCACTTAGACACTCTGAACATCTCAGGTCCTTAGCTATAGCTTCTGACCTAATTTTGTACTGGTTCCTGTGTATTGTCACAGTCACAGTTTTACCTATGCTGAACATAGATTCAGTATTATGGAAGTTTGTAACTTTTGTGGAGGATCTGCAGATGGTCCCTACTTAGTGTCGTTATATTATCTCCTTGTTCCTGATTCTGTGTCGCAGTCGCTTGATATTGCATTGCTATTGGGCTTAGCATTCTTTGTTGTTCAAGCAGACTGTTCGGGTTGCCAGTCGGTCAAGAAGTTAGTTTATTTGAGGACTTTGTCAGTCACTTGTTTAAGTCTTATTCGAGTCTTGAGACATAGCTAACTACTTAAGAGCACCTACACGCATACACACACTTGTACATATTTGTAATATCTTATTAAATGTTAATGTACCTGACGGTACTTAAGAATTATAAATGTGATATGTGCTTTCAGCACAATAATATTGAACTCGAGAGATTGATTTTATTTTGAGTGCTGTGATTTAATTTACTTTGATAATATACCTCTAGACAACTTACAGACTTAATAAATTTATTAAATTTTAATTTCTCTAGTTAGTAGCCTACCAGTTGTAATCCTAAAGCACTATTGAATAATACTGAATTTAATGGATAATTGGACAAGGATACTGACTACTTGTTACGAAAACCCAGTAACAGGCTGGATGCTAGAAGGGCAGTCCTTTCTAGTATTCACTGGAGATCTCTAAGCTTTTAGAATCGCGTTTTTTGTAACAAATGGGGGCCTGTCCGGGAGGCTCTTGATCCAAGGTGTTGGAGAAACTGTCCGGGAGGCTCTTGATCCAAGGTGTTGGAGAAATTGTCCAGTTTGACATACTAGTACTTCTATGATCAAACACTTTGAGTACTTTCCTAATCTGAAGACTTTGAGTTTAGTCTTGTACAACATACCAGGTGGATGTATGTACCTGACTGAGTCTCTTGATCCAAGGAGATGGAAATACTGTTTGAGTTCTAACTCTAAGACAACCAACACTAAAATTCCTATTAGGATTATAGTTTTCCATAATCACTCTCTCGTAGTACAATTATTTTCGTGATGTATGCTAAAGTGAAACAGTTAATTGATACTCTGACTTTGTCTGAGTTAAGTACATTAAAACTTCAGACGTGTTGGCGAGTAGCCAAGTATCTCGGTGTGACGTATAACAGGAATTACACCGCAGAAACTGTCAGAGCATTAATTAAAGATATATTGTTTCCTGCTCATACAGAGATGTCTGATTATGATTCTGATTCAGAAAGTCTAGTGTCACAATTAGGAGGTATGACTCTATTTGATGAAGATGAAAGAGCAACTAGAGCAGAAGTGAGCCTAGTGTCCGAGCCTAGTGTAGCTCAGTTCTCGCTGGCTCCTTCCTTCACTGACACTATAGTACAGAGTATAGCTGGTAGTATGACACAGCCTAATACTAGTACAGTGTATACTACACCTGTATTTACTTATCCTAGACCAGATCTAGACACTCTAGAGACGGCTGTACCAAGTGTCCGACCTAAGGACCGTCCAGACCATGTTAATTTCCCTACTCCTCCATTACCCACTGGTCCTATCTCTCAGGAACAGTTTGAGAGGTTGGAACGCCTCATTATGTTGCAGACTGCACAAATTGAGGCACAGAGGAGATTGAACGAAGAAGATTTCCAAAGAGAAAATGTTCGTCTGTTAAGACAACAGACTGATATATCACAGGGACACAATTTTAAAATGTGCAGAAAGCTGCATCCATGGTTCCTAAGTTTTTTGAAAGTGACTTAGACACATATTTTGATGTGTTTGAGAACCAGGCACGTGCTATGAACTGGCCACGTAAGCATTGGGCAACATTGCTGCATACAGCGTTGACAGGAAGAGCTCAAACCTGTACTGCAGCTTTGCCATTTGCCAAGTACATTAGTTATGACGCTGTCAAACAAACTATTCTAGAGACATATAACTTGTTACCTGTAAGTTATCAGAGAGCATTTCGTACGTTACAACGACGACAAGATCAAACTTGTGTAGAGTTTGCTCGTGAGAAAAAAGTTGCATTTCAGAGGTGGTGTAGAGCTGCTAAATGTAACAACTATGACAGCCTTGTTCAGTTGTTACTACATGAAGAGTTTCACAACTGTATGCCTGCTGACATACAAGAATATCTGATCGATCATACTACCTCGGATATTCTGGAAACTGCAGCATTAGCAGACAATTACGAGATTTCTCACAAACTTGTACGTACTAAAACACAAAGAAACAAGGTAACTAAAATTGTCCTAGAAGTTGGCAACCTAAATCAGCTGCTCATTGCCGGCCTGATGTACCTGCTACTGTAACTTCTCGTACCTTTACCAGGAAAACTCACAATCCTGAATCTGTCTCTGTGGCTAGACAGAAATCTGATATCGAGAAGAAGAAAGTTAAATGTACCTATTGTAACGAAAAGGAATACTAGAGATATTGTTTAAAGTTAAAAAGAGACGAGAAACATTCGTGCGGCTGGCCCCCCCACTCAAGCGTACCCTCTTCCGAGCAACAAAAGGACAAAACCCTAGCAACCCTCTGAACCTACTGTTTTTAGAAAATGTTTCAGGATAAGATGACTAAGGGTCAAAAGTGTTCTACAAAAGATTCTTCGGATGGCCCTTACTTTTCGAGAGATAAAGTAGGTTTGACAAACCCCTCTAACTGAAAAATTTCCCTTCAGAGACACGGCCAGTTATCTGTTTTTAAAGAGAAGATGTATCCCATAACTGACGATCCTATTGAAGGTGGGATGTATTGTTAAAGCCTATGGGGGGGCTGTTAAAAAAGTCCCTCTCAAAAATTTATATTGAAACAAGCTTTATATGGTTATTTTTTCAGGGGGTATACCATGGTGTTTTCCCATCGGGTCATGGACTTTTTGATAGGGAACGTATCCTTCTGCTGGTTATGAAAAAGAACCATTTGGATTGAAAATCCCACTGTGAAAATTATCCCCATTAAAGCTTGTGGGGAAAACCCTATTTTATTTCCTCTCAGTGCAATTTTCTAGAGTATGTCAAAGATTCAAAACCCCATCCTTGTTCTTTTTGAGTTGTTGATGACAATGTTTTGGGGGGTTGAATATGTTTTTTAGTGCGCTCTGCCCCCAGGCATTAACACTGACCCCCCCCCGGTCATAAACCCTAGTCAAGAAAAAACTGACTTTTAATTTCAAACTCATGAGATTTAATCAAAGGATCAGTTTGTTGTCAGTCAGGGAAAAGACTGAGAGATATAGCATTTACTGAGAGTGAAGAAAGGACCGAAAATTTGTTACTTTATAGTAACGGGGTATGATGGAAAAAAAACAGTAATTTGTCAGTGATTTTTTTTCCCAACACAGTAAGCATCTAGCAGTTTTAACAGTTACTTTTCGTGAACAAGCCATTGATTTTGCTCACAATAGTCCCATAGGAGGACTTTTGGGGTGCAAAAAGACACTCGGTAAATGGCAAAACATTTTACTTGGCCAAAGATAAAGGGAAACAGTAGTGATCATGTGCGACGTTGCCAGTGTGTCGATTGCAGGAAACCCCAGGCACAACCCCCACCTAACCTCCACTAAGGTCTGAGCAAAGTTCATTCACCGGACTAGAGTTTGTTCGACTCGTTCAAAAGTTGAAGATCGCTTTCCTCTGCTCCATCTTAGTCCAATTTCAATTTTCCCCTTCTTTTTACATTAGATGCGAGTTGTTATGCAGTGGCGCTGTGCTGCTCCAACAGTCAACATCAGATATTCCCATCCTATATTTTACTATTATCTAAGCTCAAACGACACCAGAAAAAATTTATGCTATGCTCTTGTGGTGCCCTTTGAACTTTTTGACGAGTATTTGGGACTTCCCATTTAAAATTTACGTAATTTTATGCCCAATCCCTTTCGTTATTTGCTATCTAAAATTTTCAGTAAAAAAAAATTAATCCCTCCAGCCCTTTATTAACTATATATACCATGTATGTCTAATTTTTTAATTTATTATTCACAGAAATTTGTGTGAGGAGGAGAAAACGATGTTGAGTGAGTAGTGTGGTGGGGGATGTAGCGTGACGCAAACTGTCCTCCCCAGACCCCCCCTCACTCACACCTTTAAATTTTCATACTCAGAGTTCATACTGCCCACATTCCACAACCACTACTTAAGAGTGGATGCAGTCTCCTCTACTTGATCGAGCCCCCAACGTGCCCCCCTTTTCAGCGTTGTTCTACACTGATGTACAAACCACGAGTAGCAGAGATACGAACTGGTACTGCCCTAGTACACCTAGGACGGACGCTGTGAAATTGTGAGGTGCTTGGGCGAGAGTGACTCTAAATAATTTTTATATTATATAATATTGATTGAGTAACAGAAATAATATGAAAAACATTTAAGCAACCCTATGGACCCTCTGTCGTGTTGGGGGGGGGGGTGTTCAACCCCTGAATGGGTTACAATGTTATTATGTATATATAATGTATATTACCTTTTCATTTAATTTTATATTGTATTTTTGCGATAATGCTAAATGTAAAAGTATGACTTTAATTATTATTTGATGTTATTGTTATTTAGCTTTTGTTGTTAGGTGTATATAAAATGTGCTCGTTTTGTCTTATTTCAAATATTAATTATCCTTTTGTCATTAACTGCCGGTTCTGAGCTGCAGTTTTCCACGTAGCTATCACGTGATCGAGGGGGGGGTGCCTCACCTCCGTGAATAGTCAGTCTGCTGTAGACTCGCTTTCTGGTTTGGGAAAATTGTCTGTTTATTTTTTCTTTTAGTTTGTAGAACTTTTTCACAGAACATTGTAAAGACTTTGTGATTTTCGCGTTGTACTGAGGGTTTTGTGTACTTAGACACTCTGAACATCTCAGGTCCTTACTATAGTTCGACCCAATTTTGTTGGTTCCTGTGTATTGTACAGTCAAGTTTTCTATGCTGAACATGATTCAGTATTATGGAAGTTTGTAACTTTTTGGAGGATCTGCAGATGGTCCCTACTTAGTGTCGTTATATTACTCCTTGTTCTGATTTTGTGCCAGTCGTTGATATTGATTTCTATTGGGCTTTTTGCATTTTTGTTTTTCAAACAAATGTTCGGGTTGCCAGTCGGGGCAAGAAGTTAGTTTATTTGGGGGCTTTGTCATCACTTGTTTAAGTCTTATTCGAGTCTTGAGACATAGCTAACACTTAAAAAGCACCTACATGCATACAAAAACCCCTTTTACTATTTGTAATATCTTTTAAATGTTAAGTACCCGACGGTACTTAAGAATTTTAAAAAGTGATATTGCTTTTAGCACAAAAATATTTAACTCGAGAGATTGATTTTATTTTTATTGCTTGATTTAATTTTCTTTGTAAAAAACCTTAGACAACTTACAGATTAATAAATTTATTAAATTTTAAATTTCTTAGTTTGTACCAGCTTATAGCCCTTTTGGGCTTGCGCTTCTTTTTGATTATAATAATAATATTAGTAGCCTACCAGTTGTAATCCTAAAAAATATTGAATAATACTGAATTTAATGGATAATTGGACAAGGATACTGACTACTTGTTACGAAAACCAGTAACAGGCGGATGCTAGAAGGGCATCCTTTTAGTATTCATGGAGATCTCTAACTTTTTTTAACGCATTTTTTGTAAACAGCTGCTAGATTTTCCAGGTGGGGGGGGCTTTTAAAACAGTGAAAAGGCATCTAGGGAAGACCTTTGTGCTGTAAGCTCTTTTAGGAACTTTGCATATATATTTTCCTCTTACCCACTCTCAGATGGGGAGAGGTTTTTGTGGTGCGATATTGTTTATATATATATATATATATATATATATAATATATTTTATATATATATATTTTTATATATATATATATATATATATATATGTTTAGACTAGAGAAGATAGTAATATATAGTTATATGTAAATAAAAATCAGAGTTTGACAATATTTTTATTAATTCACATACAAAAAGGGCAAAAGCTGTGCAAAGTTTTTTTTTTTAGCGCGAGCAAAGGGGCGAAACTGTGCAAGTTTTAGTGGTTAGACTGAATGACTGCGCTCCTCCTGTTCACTTTCTGTAAGACTGATAACCTCCCGCTCGAAAATGATTTTCCCTTTTTAGGTACAAACATCATCTGCCTTTACTCCATCTGCTGTCTTTACTCCATCTGCTGTCTTTACTCCATCTGCTGGCTTTACTCCATCTCCAACATTTACTCTCACGTCGGGGGTTTTCCCTTCCTTCTCTGACTGCTTGTCAGGGTGCGCTTCAAGGTCGCCAGTTTGTTCAGCACCTGCTGCGGCAGTGACCTCAACAGAGTCATCAGATTGAGGGATAGCAAGCGTAGAGAGGTCCACAACGAAAGGTCATCAGACTGACATGGGGAAGGCTCTTTTCGTTTCATGTTGTCGAGATCTGGTTCTTTCTTCATAGGCTCCTCTATATCAGATGAACTGATCCCATCTCCCAGGCTGTAAGTTTATAAAGAGAACATATTTATCACTTTCAAATTAAAGGAGTGGGAGTCGTCTCTAATCTACCAAAGGAGGGAAACATAGAAGACATACCCTTTCCTGAGGAAGTCTATGTTTGCGTTTCCTGCTATCATCACAATGGACACCGGTTTAGGGGTTTGATGCCGGCGTTTTTCCTTCCCTTCCAAAACTACCAGCCGATAAAATCAAACTTTACAAATTCTGACTGGCCCCTGAAAACTGTTGAAGAAAAAAGGAGAACTCAACTTTAAAATTATTATAAGTCTCTTGCGCTCGTTTGTTTCGTTAATATTCAAAGAGAAGTTTTCCAATCTACCAGCCGATTTAAAAACAAAACTTTACAAATTCTGACTGGCCAGTGAAAACTGTTTTAAAAAAAGAGAAATCAACTTTAAAAATTATTATAAGTCTCTTGCGGGTCGTTTGTTTCGTTAATATTCAAAAAGAAGTTTTAGCAAAATAAATGTCTCGCTTACCAGAATCGAGAATGTCTGCTTCCTTTCCCTGATGGGGAAGGTATGGAGAAGTCAGCCCCTATCTTTTGCGGGGGAAAACCCCGC
>NW_026465908.1:0-14230 GCF_026875155.1 Cherax quadricarinatus
TAAAGGGGTTAGCCCAAAAATTTGGGGAAAAAGGGAATTTAATGTAAAATTTGCTATGGATCCCATCACACTTTTACTCTTATGAAAAATTTTGATATGTTACCCAAGAAGAGTATCGAGAAGGAGAATGTAAAATATAACTTTGGTATAACTGTGTCTAGCATTAGGAATAATTTTAGGGAGAGAAGTAAATAATAAAAATTTGATTGTTATAAGAATGCAGTTAGAAGCCTGAGTAGATCTATAACCCACTATGATAACATGAACGTAGATAAGTATTTTTATGGAGAAAACTTGCAATGTGACAGACTGACTGATGTTGTAGTGGCCAGGCTTAGGCTTGGTTACAAGTACTTCTGGCAGTTTGGGAGACAGACAGATGATGATCAAACTAAATGTAAATTATGTGATCAGGCATATGGTCACTCTCTTGAACACTAATGTGCTTAATTGTCCACTTATTGAGGAATACAGAGACAGACAGTATAATAACCTATGTGACATGTCAAGATATCTTATTAATGAAAATAAGATACCAGATATACTAAGCAAATTTCCTAAATTTGCTTGTAACAGATAAGTGAACTATAGATATGTAGATATAAATCCATATGTATTCCTGTTAACCCTTTGGGGCCTAGTTCCTAGGCCTTTTGTGTATCCATATGCTCTCGCGCTACCGTCCACAGGATGGATATGGGGTGCACAATAAACTAGCCACTTCGGTGGCAAAATCTAAAAAAAAAAAATTGGGGTTGGAGGTTAGTGGGGAGGATGTGGAAGAGTTAGTGGAGGAGGACAATGAAGAACTAACCACTGATGAGCTGCTAGATCATCTTCAACAGCATGAGGCCACACCTGAGGAAACTGCTTCGGAGGAGGGGAGAGAGAAATTGAAGAAGTTGCCTACTTCAAAGACTAAGGAAATCTGTGCAATGTGGCTTAAAGTGCAAACCTTCATGGATGAAAATCACCTTCAGACAGCTGCTGCAGGCCATGATGGGAACCTGTACACTGACAGTGTTGTGAACCACTTTAGGAAAGTCATAAAGGAACGAGAGGTACAGACCTCTATGGACAGATATGTTGTGCGACAGAAGTCCAGTGACTCTGAAGCTGGTCCTAGTAAGTAACTAAGTAAGTAAGTTTATTCAGGTATACACAAATACAGTTACATAGAATTATCATACATAGCAGCATGTGTGTAGAGAACCTAGGATAACCCAAAAAAGTCAGACACAGTGACTTATTTCCATTGGGGTCCTAGTCCTAGTGGCATTAAAAGAAGAAGGGAAGTAACCCCGGAAAAGAACTTGCTACCTCAAGTCCTAATGGAAGGGGATTCCCCTTCTAAACACTAAGACCATCAACACTCTCCCCTCCTCCCATCCCATCAATCATCACCAGATCTTCAATAAAGGTAAGTGTCATGTAACTGTACATGTCTTCTTCAGTTTGTGTGTATTAAAATTAATATTTCATGTGGTAAAATTTTTTTTTTCATACTTTTGGGTGTCAGGAACGGATTAATTTGATTTCCATTATTTCTTAGGGGAAAATTAATTCGCATAACGATAATTATGCATAACATTGAGCTCTCAGGAATGGACTAATAGCGTTATGCGAGGGTCCACTGTACTGTGAATACCAAATTACAGAAAATATCTACCTGGATGAGGACTAACAAACTTACTCTCAACATTGACAAAACATACTTCATTTAGTTTGGTAACAGAGCTACAGATGTCCCTCTTAACATAATGATAAACGGATCACCTATCACAAAGCTCACAGAGTGAAAATTCTTAGGAATCCACCTTGATAATAGACTCAAATTTCAAACACATGTACAACAAATTTCCAAGAAAATTTCCAAGACCTTCAGTATATTATCGAAGATACAGTACTATGTTCCACAGTCAGCCCTCCTGGCCCTAAATCACTCACTTATTTACCCTTATCTCACCTATGGAATTTGTGCATGGGGCTCAACAACAATAAACCATCTCAGACCATTAATTACCCAACAAAAGGCTGCAGTCAGAATAACAAATTCCCACTACAGGCAGCACACTCCAATATTCAAAACTCTAAACCTACTCACCATACAAAACATCCATACTTATTACTGTACCTACTACATACATAGAACACTTAACTCAGATATAAACCATCCCCTCAAATGTTTCCTTACCAAACTCAACAGAACACATGACCATAACACAAGGCACAGATCACTCTTTGATGTTCCTCGTGTTCATCTCACACTATGCAAAAACTCAATACACATGAAAGGCAAGATATTCTGGACACTGTTCATGAGCAATTTTATAAACTTGATTTAACTTCAAATTGTTTTACTCTGTCTTCAACATTCAGCATATCCAGGTGTTGTAATTCATCCTGGCCTTATCTGACATTTTTTTTGTAGGGTTATCCTAGGTAATTTACACTATATAAGATAGTTGTACTTGTGTGTACCTGTGACTTAATAAACTTAATTGAACTGTATATATCATTGCTTAGTTAATCTTAAGTTAATTTTAAGCTTGCCCATAATGCTCTGCATACAAGGGGCTTTTGGCATGTGCACCCAGTCACTATATTTCTTTGTACAACTATGTATCATGTCCAAATAAAAAATAAATAAATAAATAAATAAATAAAAGGCCCAAAAATCTGGAATTCATTACCTGTGAATATAAAAGAAACACTGTTCATAAATTCAAGTCTCTTCTTAAAAGCCACTTACTCACCCACAACTGAATAAATACTAAATAATTGTATCTCATAAATGTTTGACCTGTGACCCAATCAAACTTTGTTATTTTTAATTATATTACCTAACAGAATACTCCATTCGACTGAATGCTCAGCAACACAGTAAATGACCATATGACCGGTCTTTGAAATACTCATTTGTGCTTAATTGCTATTTGTTTACAAGTGGCCCGGTGGCCTGGTGGCTAAAGCTCCCGCTTCACACATGGAGGGCCCGGGTTCGATTCCCGGCGGGTGGAAACATTTCGACACGTTTCCTTACACCTGTTGTCCTGTTCACCTAGCAGCAAATAGGTACCTGGGTGTTAGTCGACTGGTGTGGGTCGCATCCTGGGGGACAAGATTAAAGGACCCCAATGGAAATAAGTTAGACAGTCCTCGATGACGCACTGACTTTCTTGGGTTATCCTGGGTGGCTAACCCTCCGGGGATTAAAAATCTGAACGAAATCTTATCTTAAAATCTTAATCTCTTAATGTTTACCACTGAATATATCATTGCTTAGTTAATCTTAAGTTAATTTTAAGCCTGCCCATAATGCTCTGCATACAAGGGGCTTTGGCATGTTACATTTAACACTGTACTTCTGTGTATCATGTTCAAATTAATAAATAAATAAATAAATAAATAAATTATATTGCTTACAACACTTGTTTACAAGTTTATTGTAAACAAAATAATGATGAAAATATTAGTACGGTTGTGTTGAGTACAATGGTACCATCTAGTACAATATGGTACAATGGTACCATAAGGTGCAATGGTACCATATGGTACAATGTACCATAGGTTGCAATGGTACCATATGGTACACAGTACAATGGTACCATATGGTACATGGTACAATGATACCAATGGTGCAATGGTACCATATGGTAAAATGTACCATATGATACATTATGGTACATTGTACCATATGGTACTACATGGTACTGTTGTATTCAACGCAATAACCGCACAAATATTTTCATCATTATTTCGTTTACAATACTTGTTTACAACAAAAAAAATGCAAAAATGTTGTATATTAGTAATGTTCTATTATATATTTTTACATATGTACAGCCACTGGACACGTTACTTGAGGTGGATGATGAAGTGCTCCGTTTTGGAAACTGATGAGTCAGTGTCCCACACTCATTCAGCCCTGGCTGGTGCCTCATGGCACCAACACCTCCTACTGGCCATGTGGTACAGGGTATCATATGTTACAGGGTACCATACGGTACAGGGTACCATATGGTACAGGGTACCATATGGTACAGAATATCGTATGGTGCAGGGTACCATATGGACCATATGGTGCAGGGTACCATATGGTGCAGGGTACCATATGGACCATATGGTGCAGGGTACCATATGGTGCAGGGTACCATATGATGCAGGGTACCATATGGTGCAGGGTACCATATGGTGCAGGGTACCATATGGTGAAGGGTGCCATACAGTACAGGGCACCATATGGTACAGATACAGGAATTCCTATGGAAATAAGTCACCCTGATTTTTTTGGGTTATCCTGGGATTTTATACATATGCTGCTGTGTATGATAATCTATGTAAATGTATTTGTGTACACCTGAATAAACTTACTCAAGCACATGTGGTGTCGTAAGTTTATTTAGGTATACATACATAAATAAAGTTACATAGATTATCATATATAACAGCATATGTTTGGAGACCTAGGATAACCAAAACAAAAGTCAGACAAACATATTTCCTGTACCACATGGTACACTGTACCATATGGTTCAGAGCCATTGAATTTCTCTTCAGATGCACTTCCATCAGTCTTACAATTATAAGTTGGGAAGAGGAGAGTCAGAATTCGCCTGGGGAGTGAGAGCTTCCTTGTTACCAGGCATGGTGAACAAAGCCACTTTGGAGGCGTTCCCTCAATGCCATGAGGGCGTCCATATTTCTTCTATAGTGCACACAGTGACCAACCAAACCCATTCTTTTAGATGTAGGCCTACCAGCCTTCTTGAGCTAAATTTGAGGCCACTAGAATTTTGGTATAGTTCTATGGTTTGGACCCACAACTCAAAGCCGTAGAACTACGGCACGGACCCTGAAAGGGTTAAAGACTTCCTTTTACTCATAATCAAACATGTATAGCCCCAAAACCAAAGGGAACACAGGACAAAAGATGGGGTGGACGAGAGAAAAAAGTATAACACTTCCTCTCACCACGGCAGCCATGTGAGCACTGAGAAGTCACTGTGGAGTGTGGCAGCAGGCCGTGACGTCATGCCAATGGCTGCTACCTGGCATAATGCACTGCCAAAAACGGACACTCCCTGTATGGTAGGCCTTTGATTTCTGTCACGGCATTATGCTGGGGTGTTCGCCCAGCATAATGCTGTGACTAGCACTGTACACCGCCATATTTCACCCGGAAAGCATGCAAAAATTTGAGTCTTGGAACTTTCTGATAGCACCTCACATTTCAGTATTTCATGTTTAAAACAATAATTTATGGCAAACATTCTCATTATCAGTGTGATGAGTTTATGCATATATATGAAGCCTACTGTATTCTATGTAAAAATATATTCAGATATTGCTTTTAACAGTACTCTTAAACAGTTGGCAGTAGGGAACTTTTAGAATCTTCAAGCAGTTTTCTCCATTTTTTGGTGGACTTTTCTTGAATTGAGTTTCCACCGCAATTCAGCTGAATAACTGGGACCACAACATCCTACTACTTTAACAACTTTGTGGAATCAGAGACTAACATATAACCTTAATATTAATGACAATATTTCAGCAACTCAGCTCATCAACAAAGTTGCTGCAGGCAGCATCTTAGGCCCTCTATTATTTCCCAACCACTTTATTGACCTACATGCATCTTAGGAACTTCAATCATTTCTGTTTGTACATAATACAGCTGCTGTCATATTAACTCCAAATCCAGATCTTGTTAGTGATGAGCTTGTAAAGATATCAGCTATGATGACATTTTAAGAAACTTACACTTAATACTGATAACACTCTCTAGAGTATTTGGAAATAAAGCTAAAAATAGCAGTTAAATATAAAGGTAGATAATACATATATTGAGAAAGATTAGGAACATTCTTAGGTGTACACCTTGACAGTAAACAATAATTCAACACTTACTGAGCACCATACCTAAAGAAAACAGTGGATACTTGAAAAATACATTATGTATGTTAAACATCATTACTCACTTTGCACTGCTCTCTAATTTTACCTTACCTCACTTATAGCATACCTGCACTGGGAGCTACAACACCATATCATTTAGAACACACTAACTCCAAAAAATTTACTAATACACCCCAAATACAAGAAAATACCATCAACTTAACATTTGTAGAAACTTGGCACGAATAAAAATAGCAAAAATATGTTACTCTCTACAAAAATATTGTAAAAGCTCCCTACTTGCCAACTGCTCCAAAATAATATCGCTAGAATTTTATGCAACTTGGTTGTTGAGGTTTCAGTCATACTTAGGCACTTGTATCACCATATTTCTACCCACCAGTAATTATTACACAATACTTAATATTGGTTTTGTATTACTATTTCTTCATATTATCACTGCTGTTTTAATACACAGAGTTTAGTTTAAAATATTAATTACATTTTCTTATATTTATATACCTCTCAGAGACTTGTTATCAGGGTTGGCCAAATTTAAAAAAAAAAAAGAAAAAAAAATTATTTTTTTCTCATGAAAAGATAGAGAATATTTTCCCGATCATAATGACACCAAAAGCATGAAATTTGATGGAAAACTTATGGAATTATGCTCTCGCGAAGTTAGCAGTCTCGACGATGTTTACGCATCGGCGATTTTGCCCACTTTGAGCCCTATTTTCGGCCAATTCCAGTGTACTAGTTGACAAAAAGCATAACTATTTTGCTAGAACTCCATTTTTTCTATCGAATGAGTACACGAAACCACCCATTTACTGATTTCAAATATCCAATAAAGTGGTCAGAATTTAGCAATTTTGCCAATTTCACACAAATTTCAAAAGATGCCAATTTCCGAATAGGGTCCAGAATAAACAAGAAAGACATTCCTGGCACTAAAATAACAAGTTCTGTGTTCATTAGTCACATCCCCAGGCCCATCTTATATTTCTTTGGCTTTCCACTTTGAATTTTTATTCTTACAAAAAAATAAGATTTACTGTTATGCAGACTACTGCATTAGTGTAGAAATGGTATAAATAATATCAGCACACTTATGAAAGAATATTAGACTCACCAGTTGATGTGTATTTGACGTTTGGCATGATTTTGTTTACTTTTGAACTTTGGTAAAAATCAAACATTTCTGCTATTTTTGAGCTCAATTTCAAGTACTTTTCATTGCAAAACCAGTGAAAATCATCTCAATTTCTGTAATATGTCTTCCATTCTATAAAAAGAGACCAAGAAAACTAGAATACAACAATAAATACCATACGAAAATACAATGCAAAGTCGCTGTTTTAATCCAAAAACACGGTCAAAGTTTTTTTCTCTCATTACGCACTGTGCTGCAGGATTTTTTTTTATACTGCGCACACTGACCACAGACCCATTCTTTCATATGTAGGGCGCTAGAATTTAGGCGTACTAGTACGTCAAAAACCCTGGGTCGTAAGCCGTACTAGTACGTCTGAAGCCCCTAAAGGGTTAAAGTAGGAAGTAGGCTGATAGACAGCAACCACCCAGGGAGGTACTACCATCCTGCCAAGTGAGTGTAAAACGGAAACCTCTAACTGTTTTACATAATGGTAGGATTGCTGGTATCTCTTTTCTGTCTCATAAACATGCAAGATTTCAGGTACGTCTTGCTACTTCTACTTAGATTTAGATCACAGTACCATGCATATACTGTACATACAGTGGTACCCTGAGTTTCGGCCATAATTTGTTCCAGAAGGCTGCTCGAGTGCCGTTACCGAACGAATTTGTTCATATAAGCAATAATGTAAATTAGATTAGTCCATTTCAAACCCCCAAAAATACACTTACAAGTTGAGGAAGCCTAGAGAACAAATGGATTTGTCAGTTAAAAATAGGAGAGGAGAATTATTAAATGGAGAGTTAGAGGTATTGGGAAGATGGAGGGAATATTTTGAGGAACTGTTAAATGTTGATGAAGATAGGGAAGCTGTGATTTCATGTATAGGGCAAGGAGGAATAACATCTTGTAGGAGTGAGGAAGAGTCAGTTGTGAGTGTGGGGGAAGTTCGTGATGCAGTAGGTAAAATGAAAGGGGGTAAGGCAGCCGGGATTGATGGGATAAAGATAGAAATGTTAAAAGCAGGTGGGGATATAGTTTTGAAGTGGTTGGTGCAATTATTTAATAAATGTATGGAAGAGGGTAAGGTACCTAGGGACTGGCAGAGAGCATGCATAGTTCCTTTGTATAAGGCAAAGGGGACAAAAGAGAGTGCAAAAATTATAGGGGGATAAGTCTGTTGAGTATACCTGGTAAAGTGTATGGTAGAGTTATTATTGAAAGAATTAAGAGTAAGACGGAGAATAGGATACCAGATGAACAAGGAGGCTTTAGGAAATGTAGGGGGTGTGTGGACCAGGTGTTTACAGTGAAACATATAAGTGAACAGTATTTAGATAAGACTAAAGAGGTTTTTGTGGCATTTATGGATTTGGAAAAGGTGTATGACAGGGTGGATAGGGGGGCAATGTGGCAGATGTTGCAGGTTTATGGTATAGGAGGTAGGCTACTGAAAGCAGTGAAGAGTTTTTACGAGAATAGTAAGGCTCAAGTTAGAGTATGTAGGAAAGAGGGAGATTATTTCCCAGTAAAAGTAGGCCTTAGACTAGGATGTGTGATGTCACCGTGGTTGTTTAATATATTTATAGATGGGGTAGTAAGAGAAGTAAATGCGAGCTTCTTGGCAAGAGGCGTGGAGTTAAAAGATAAAGAATCACACATAAAGTGGGAATTGTCACAGTTGCTCTTTGCTGATGACACTGTGCTCTTGGGAGATTCTGAAGAGAAGTTGCAGAGGTTGGTGGATGAATTTGGTAGGTTATGTAAAAGAAGAAAATTAAAAGTGAATACAGGAAAGAGTAAGATTATAAGGATAACAAAAAGATTAGATGATGAAAGATTGGATATCAGATTGGAGGGAGAGAGTATGGAGGAGGTGAATGTATTCAGATATTTGGGAGTGGACGTGTCAGCGGATGGGTCTATGAAAGATGAGGTGAATCATAGAATTGATGAGGGGAAAAGGGTGAGTGGTGCACTTAGGAGTCTGTAGAGACAAAGAACTTTGTCCTTGGAGGCAAAGAGGCGAATGTATGAGAGTATAGTTTTACCAATGCTCTTATATGGGTGTGAAGCATGGGTGATGAATGTTGCAGTGAGGAGAAGGCTGGAGGCAGTGGAGATGTCAGGTCTGAGGGCAATGTGTGGTGTGAATATAATGCAGAGAATTCATAGTTTGGAAGTTAGGAGGAGGTGCGGGATTGCCAAAACTGTTGTCCAGAGGGCTGAGGAAGGGTTGTTGAGGTGGTTCGGACATGTAGAGAGAATGGAGCGAAACAGAATGGCTTCAAGAGTGTATCAGTCTGTAGTGGAAGGAAGGCGGGGTAGGGGTCGGCCTTGGAAAGGTTGGAGGGAGGGGGTAAAGGAGGTTTTGTGTGCGAGGGGCTTGGACTTCCAGCGGGCATGCGTGAGCGTGTTTGATAGGAGTGAATGGAGACAAATGGTTTTTAATACTTGACGTGCTGTTGGAGTGTGAGCAAAGTAGTGTGGGAAGCACAGTGCCTGCACTCTGAAGGAGGGGTGTTAATGTTGCAGTTTAAAAACTGCAGTGTAAAGCACCGTTCTGGCAAGACAGTGATGGAGCGAATGATGGTGAAAGTTTTTCTTTTTCGGGCCACCCTGCCTTGGTGGGAATCAGCCAGTGTGATAATAAAAAAAAATAACTGTTAAAGTTAAGAGCTGTATGAAACTTGAGGTACCACTGTATATACACACCCCTCTGGTTTTTCTTCTATTTTCTTCCTAGTTCTTCTCATTTATTTCTGCTTATCTCCATGGGGAAGTGGAACAGAATTCTTCCTCCATAAGCCATATGTGTCGTAAGAGGCGGCTAAAATGCTGGAAGCAAGGGGCTAGTAGCCCCTTCTGTACATATTATTAAATTTAAAAGGATTTTTTTTTGTTTGTGGGGGGGGGGGGGCACTCTGCCTTGGTGGGATACAGCTGGTTTGTTGAAAGAATAATTATATTAAGCTTATCATTCAAATACTTTAACTATACATTATAAAGTACTCTGAGGTTCTAGTTATAGTCTGCAGGGAACACACTGCACAACCAGGGGCTTTTCAAAATGTACAATATAAAGAAAATATTACCAAATTTTGTAACAATGATATTTTGAAAATGAAATTGGCTTGTTTGTGCTGTGCAGTTATTTAGCCTCTACAGATTCAACAGAAGCGTTAAACCTGAAAAGACGTTTAGTATACAAGATCACTAGCAGTAGTTCACACAACACAGGTGTGCTAGTATAACATGGGTCATATCCACAACAAATCACTGCCAAGCTGGCTTATTTATATGCATTTTATTTTTTACTTCAGTATTTTCTTGTGAAACATTGCCACAAAGAATAAAAAGGAAACCGAATATTATTATAATAAAAAAGAAGTGCTGAACCTACAAGGGTCATACAGTGCCACCGGACAGGGAAGAATGCAGGGGTATAGGGTAGCAAGAGGGACAGGGATGATTATTAGGTCTTAAGAAACATAAGAAACGTAAGAAAGGAGGAGCACTGCAGTAGGCCTGTTGGCCCATACTAGGCAGGTCCTTTACAATCCATCCCACTAACAGAATATTTGCCCAACTCAATTTTCAATTCTACCCAGTGAACAAGCTTTGATAATTTTATTAACTCATATGCAAGTCCAAACTCAAATCCAACCCCTCTCAGTCATGTATTTATCCAACCTAAATTTGAAACTACCCAAGGTCTTAACCTCAATAACCCAACTAGGTAAACTGTTCCACTCATCAACTACCCTATTTCCAAACCAATACTTTCCTATATCCTTTCTAAATCTAAACCTGTCTAAATTGAATCCATTATTGCGGGTTCTCTCGGAGAGAGATCCTCAAGACCTTATTAATATCCCCTTTATTAATACCCATCTTCCATTTGTACACTTCGATCATGTCTCCCCTCACTCTTCGTCTTACAAGTGAATGAGGTATGTGGAGTGCAGCGGGGAAGTGGATAGTGCAGGGGTAGAGGGTAGCAAGAGACTGAGGTAGAAAGGGCAGTGAGGAGTACTAGAGGCATCATCATCAGAGTTTGTGCAATAAATCAGTTGCTGTACAAAAGTCAATGAGAGAGTCTGGGTTAAAGGAGGGTCCATCAGCAAGAAGGGAAGGTAAAGTAAGGGCAGTAGAACGGTGATGACGTTGGAGGTAAATTCTGCGTGCTTGTTGATAGAGTGGGCAGTCCAACAGAATGTGGCTAACAGAAACTGAAATCTGACAATTCTCACAGAGTGGAATAGGGCGCCTCTCCATGAGATACTCGTGAGTAAGACGAGTGTGGCCAGTGCAAAGACAGGAGAGAGTAGTTTTCCAACCTCGACTGCCAGTAACCTATACTCAGTTTAATAGAATGGAGAAGATCAGACCAACGTTGTTGCTAACAGGTGTGAAGGTGGGAAGAAATTACAGCAAAATAGTCTGTGAATTTAACACCTCTATATGAAATTGGGAGGTCATGTACTGCTGACTGCACACCAGTGTCTGCTTGTTCATTGCCCTGTACGTCAACATGACTGGGGACCCAACAAAAAACAATATCTTTGTACTTGCTAGAGATATGGCGTAACCAAAGTTGGATACGAAGAACCAGGGGATGAGGTGTATCAAATTTTCATATAGCCTGTAAAACACTAATGGAGTCTGAAATGACCACAAATGGTGACACAAGCATACATACAATACGGATAAGTGCTACAAGAATGGCATACAATTCAGCCATAAAAATGCTAGCTGGGGATAATAAACGCCCTTGCACGATGCTGTCCGGAAAAACTGCTGTGAATCCGATGCCGTCATAAGACTTGGAACCATCGGTGTACACTGCAATGGCATGAGAATGAGATTGGAAGTGGTTAAGAAAAAGAGAGTGAGAAGCCACCATAGGCAGTTGGGCTTTCGCGCATGGCAGTGGGAAAGAGCAGACACGCCCTCCACTTTCATGAGCTTCAAACATTCGCAAATGCCCGGCCATAACTTGTATACACAATGTAATACAATATTTTATGATGTTTTCATGTGTTTTATGATCAGGGTTCAATAGATTAAGCACATAAGAACATAAGAACGAAGGAACACTGCAGCAGGCCTACTGGCCCATGCGAGGCAGGTCCAAGTCTCCTACCGGCTTAAGCCAATGCACCCAACCTAGTCAGGTCAGGTCACCTTGACTTAAGGGAGGAACACGGCAACCGACCTGGTAGCACAAGCTAATCAGATCCAGCTCACACCCACCCACACCCACTCATGTATTTATCCAACCTATTTTTAAAGCTACACAACGTTCTGGCCTCTATAACTGTACTTGGGAGTTTGTTCCACTCATCCACAACTCTATTACCAAACCAGTACTTTCCTATATCCTTCCTGAATCTGAATTTTTCTAACTTAAAACCATTGGTGCGAGTCCTGTCTAGGCTAGATATTTTCAGCACACTATTTACATCCCCTTTTTTATTCCTGTCTTCCATTTATACACCTCAATCATATCCCCCCTAATTCTACGTCTTTCTAGAGAGTGTAGATTCAGGGCCCTTAGTCTATCCTCATAGGGAAAGTTTCTGATACATGGGATCAACTTTGTCATCCTCCTTTGTACATTTTCCAGAGCATTTACATCCATTCTGTAATACGGTGACCAAAACTGTGCAGCCTAACCAAGGATGTATAGAGTTGAACAACCTGAGGACTCCTATTATTTCTGCTTCTTGATATGAAGCCAAGGATTCTTATTAGCTTTATTGCGAACACTTATGCACTGTTGTCTTGGTTTCAGATTACTGCTAACCAGAACTCCTAAATCTTTTTCACAATCCGTAATATTAAGATCTACATTATTTAGTTTATATGTGGCATGGTTATTGTCCTGTCCAACATTTAGAACTTTGCATTTGTCTATATTAAACTGCATCTGCCACCTCTTCGACCACTGCATCAGTCTACTCAAATCTTCCTGGAGTGCTCGAATGTCCTCGTTAGAATGAATTCGACGGCCTATTTTGGCATCATTGGCAAACTTGCTGATGTCGCTCTTTATGCTCTCATCTATGTCGTTTATGTAGATTGTGAACAGCAGGGGGCCCAACACTGACCCCTGTGGAACACCGCTCGTGACGCTTCCCCACTCTGATTTCTCCCCATTTATGCAAAGTCTCTGCTGCCTATTTGTCAACCATGCCTCCATCCAGGAAAAAATTTCTCCTTCTATTCCATGTGCCTTAATTTTCCTCAATAGTCTCTGATGTGGGACCCTGTCAAAAGCCTTACTGAAGTCCATATACACAATATTATATTCATTACCATGATCTACCTCCTCAAATACCTTAGTGAAAAAAGTTAATAAATTCGTAAGGCAGGAACGCTCCTTTGTAAAACCATGCTGAGATTCGTTGATTAATTTATGCTTTTCAAGGTGGCTACGAACTGCCTCGGCAATTATTGATTCCATAAATTTTCCCACTATGGAGGTTAGGCTTATTGGTCTATAGTTCAAAGCTAAGTACCTGTCACCTGCTTTGAAAATAGGTATCACATTTGCCATTTTCCACTTATCTGGCACCATGCCAGTTTGTAGTGATATGTTGAAAAGATTAGCCAAAGGTTTGCTAAGCTCCTCTTTACATTCCTTTAGAACCCTTGCATACAGTTCATCAGGGCCTGGGGATTTGTTGAGTTTTAATTTATCTGACTTAAGATTTGCTAAGGACCATGTCACTTGTGACCCTAATCGTTTCCAGGTTTATTATCGTCCTGTCCACAAATATTTAATCATTTCAGGAATATCGCTGGTATCCTCCTGTGTAAAAACTGAGAGGAAGTATGTGTTAAAACTTCTACACATTTCCTTATCACTGTCAGTGAGCTGACCCGAGGAACTTTTGAGTGGGCCTATTTGTCCCCGATCTTACTTCTGTATACCTGAAAGAATCCTTTTGGGTTAGTCTTCGATTCTCTTGCAACTTTAACCTCATAATCTCTTTTTGCTTTTCTAATTCCTTTTTTTATTCTCTCTATAACTGAATATATCAATTTCTTAATTGCCCCTCTCCTCTTTTGATTTGCCTATATATGCCTCTCTTTTGACCAATTAGATATTTTAATCTATTGTTCATCCATTTAGGTCTTTTGTTTGATCTGATTTCCCTATTTGGT
>NW_026465909.1:0-20453 GCF_026875155.1 Cherax quadricarinatus
CCCCCCAAAAATTCTCCCACACTCGTGCTCAATCTCCCACAATTTCCCACACTTGCCTCACTCTCCCCACTCTTCCCACTCGTCCTCAGTCTCCCACATTCGTCCTCACTTTTCCCCCACTCTCCGACATCGTCTTCACTCTCCCACACTCTCTCACATTCGTCCTCACTCCCCCGCACTCTCCCACACTATTCCTAACTCTCCCACACTCGTCCACACTCTCCCACACTCGTCCAAAGTCTCCCACACTTCCCACACTCGTCCTCACTCTCCCACACTCGCCCTCGCTCTCCCACACTCTCTCACACTCATCCTAACCTCCCCACACTCGTCCACACTCTTCCACTCTCGTTCTCACTCACCCACACCCGTCCTCACTCTCCCAAACTCTCCACACTTGTCAACACTCTGCCACACTCTCACACATACTCCCACACTCGTTCTCACTCTCCCACACTCTCTTATTCTCCCTTACTCTCAAACACTCTCCCCCGCTCTCCCACACTCTCCCACAGTCTCCCACACTCTCCCACACTCTCCCACACTCGTGCTCACTCTTCCATACTCTCTCAAACTCTCCCACACTCGCCCTCACTCTCACACACTCTCCCTCGCTCTCTCACTCTCCCACACTCTCCCACACTCTCTCACACTGTTCCACACTCGTTCTCATTCTCCCAGTCTCTTCTACACTCGTCATCACTCTCCAACACTCGTCCACACTCTCCCACACTCTCTCACTCACCTACACTCTCCCACACTCTCCCACACTCGCCCTCACTCTCCCACACATTCCCAAACTCTTCCACACTCTCACACTCTCGCTCTCACTCTCATACACTCTCCCACACTCTTCCACACTTGCTCTCACTCTCCCACACTCTCCCACACTTGTCCTTACTCTCCCTCACTCGTCCTCACTCTCCCACACTCCCACACTCTCTCAAACTCACCGTCACTCTCCTACACTATCCCACACTCCCCAACACTCTCACACACTCTCCCACACTCGACCTCACTCTCCCACACTCTCCCACACTCGTCCTCACTCCCCCACACACTCCCACACTCTCCCACATCGTACTCACTCTCCCACACTCTCCAACGCTTTTCCACACTCTCCCACACCCGCCCTCACTCTCACACACTCTCTCACACTCTCCCAAACTAGCCATCAATCTCCCACACTCGTCCACACTCGTCCACACTTTCACACACTCTGCCACACTCGTCCTCACTCTCCCACAATCGCACTCACTCTCACACATTCTCCCACACTGTGCCACACTCGTCCTCACGATCCCACACTGTGCCACACTCTCCCACATTCTCCCAAACTCGCCCTCATTCCCCAACAGTCCCCCACACTCTCCCACAATCTCCCACACTCTCGCACACTCGTCCTCTCTCTCCTACACACTCCCACACTCGTCCTCACTCTCTCACACTCTCCCACACTCACCTCACCCTCCCACACTCTCCCACATTCGTCATCAATCCCCCACACTCTTCCACACTCGTCCTCACTCTCCGACACTCTCCCACACTCGTCCTCGCTCTCCCACACTCGTCCTCACTCTCCGACACTCGTCCACACTCTCCCACATTCTCCCACACTCGTGCTCACTCTCCAACACTTTCCCACACTCTTTCTAACTCTCCCACACTCGTCCATACTCTCCCACACTCGTCCTAACTCTCCCTCACTCGTCCTCACTCTCCCAAACTCTAACATACTCGTCCTCACTCTCCCACACTCGTCCTCACTCTCCCACACCCGTCCTCACTCTCCCACACTCGTCCTCGTTCTCCCACACTCTCTCACACTCATTCTAACTCTCCCACACACTTCCACACTCTCCCACACTCGTTCTCACTCTCCAACACTCGTCCTCGCTCTCCCAAACTCTTCCACACTTGTCAACACTCTGCCACACTCTCACACATTCTCCCACACTCGTTCTCACTCTCCCACGCTTTGCAAATCTCGCCCTCACTCTCCCACACTCTCTCACGCTCTCCCCACTACTCTCCTACTCTCTCCTACACTCGTCTTCACTATCCCACACTCGTCCTCACCCTCCCACACTCTCTTATTCTCCCTTGCTGTCAAACACTCTCCCACACTCTCTCACGCTCTCCTGCACTCTCCCACACTCTACCACACTCTCCCACACTCTCCCCACTCTCCTACACTCATGCTCACTCTCGCACACTCTGCCACACTCTCCCACACTCACTCTCACTCTCACACACTCTCACACACTCTCTCACACTCCCCCACACTCTCCCACACTCTCTCACACTGTTCCAAACTCGTTCTCACTCTCCTAGTCTTTTCTACACTCGTCTTCACTCTCCCAACACTCGTCCTAACTCTCCCACACTCTCCACTCTCCCACACTCGCCCTCACTCTCCCACACTCTCCCACACATTCCCAATCTCTCCCACACTCGCCCTCACTCTCATACACTCTCCCACACTCTCCCAAGCTCGTACTCACTCTCCCCACACTCCCACACTCTCCCAAACTCACCCTCACTCTGCGACACTATCCCACACTCCCCAACATTCTCCCTCACTCTCCCACACTCTCCCACACTCGACCTCTCTCTTCCACACTTTTCCACACTCTTCCAAACTCGTCATCACTCTCCACACTCGTTCTAACTCTCCCACACTCTCGCACCACTCGTCCTCACTCTCCCACACACTCCCACTCTCGTCATCACTCTCCCACACTCTCCCACGCATTCCCACACTCTCCCACACTCGCCCTCACTCTCACACACTCTCCCGCACTCTCCCACACTCGCCATCAATCTCCCACACTCGCCCACGCTAGTCCTCACTCGCCCTCACTCTCCCACACTCTCCAACACTTTCCGAAACTCACCCTCACTCTCCCACACTCTCCCACATTCTCCAACAATCTCCCACACTCGCCCTTACTCTCCCACACTCTCCATACTCTGCCACACTCTGCCACACTCTCCCACACTCGTCCACACTCTCACACACTCTTCCACACTCGTCCTCACTCTCCCACACTCGCGCTCACTCTCTCATACTCTCCCACACTGTGCCACACTCGTCCTCACGATCCCACACTGTGCCACATTCTCCAACACTCTCCCACACTCTCCCACAATCTCCCACACTCTCGCACACTCGTCCTCACTCTCCTACACACTCCCACACTCGTCATCACTCTCTCACACTCTCCCACACTCGACCTCACCCTCCCACACTCGTCATCACTCCCCACACTCTCCCACACTCGTCCTCACTCTCCGACACTCTCCCACACTCGTCCTCGCTCTCCATCCCTCTCCCACACTCGTGCTCACTCTCCGACACTCGTCCACACTCTCCCACATTCTCCCACACTCGTGCTCTCTGTCCCATACTTTCACACACTCTTTCTAACTCTCCCACACTCGTCCGCACTCTCTCACACTCGCCCTCACTCTCCCACACTCGTCTTCACTCTCCCACACTCGTCCACACTCTCCCATACTCGTCCTCACTCTCCCACACTCTCCCACACTCTCCCACACTCTCCCACCCTCGTCCTCACTCTCCGACACTCTCTCACGCTCTCCCACACTCACCTTCACTCTCACACACTCTCCCTCCCTCGCCCTCACTCTCCCACACTCTCCCACGCTCGTCCTCACTCTCCCACACTCATCCTCACTCTCCACACTCCCACACTCTCCCAAACTCACCATCACTCTCCTACACTATCCCACTCTCCCCAACACTCTCACACATTCTCCCACACTCGATCTCACTCTCCCACACTCTCCCACAATCTCCAAACTCGTCATCACTCTCCCACACTCGTCCTCACTCTCCCACACTCTCTCACACTCGTCCTCACTCTCCCACACACCCCCACACTCTCCCACTCTCGTCTTCACTCTCCCACACTCTCCCACGCTTTCCCACACTCTCCCACACTCGCCCTCACTCTTACACACTCCCCCACACTCACCATCAATGTCCCACACTCTTCCACACTCTGTCACACTCTTCCACACTCTCCCACACTTTTCCACACTCTCACACATTCTCCCACACGCGTACTCACTCTCCAACACTCGCACTCACTCTCCCACACTCTCCCACACTCTCCCACACTCGCCCTCACGATCCCACACTGTGCCACACTCTCCCACATTCTCCCGCTCTCGCCCTCATTCTCCAACACTCTCCCCCACTCTCCCACAATCTCCCACACTCTCGCACACTCGTCCTCACTCTCCTACACAGTCCCACACTCGTCCTCACTCTCTTACACACTCCCACACTCGTCCTCACTCTCTCACACTCGCCCACACTCGTCCTCACTCTCCGACACTCGTACACACTCTCCCACATTCTCCCGCACTCGCGCTCACTCTCCCACACTCGTCCTCACTTTCCCACACTCGTACTCACTCTCCCACACTCGAACTCACTCTCCCACACTCTTCCTAACTCTCACACACTCGTTCACACTCTCCCACACTCGTCCTCGCTCTTCTACACTCGTCTTCACTCTCCCACACTCTCCGACACTCGTCCTCACTGTCCCACACTCTCTTGCTCTCCCACACTCTCTCACACTCTCATAAACTCTCCCACACTATCCCACACTCTCCCACACTTTCCCACACTCTACCACACTTTCCCACGCTCTCCCACACTCTCCCACACTCTCCCATACTCTCCCACACTCTCCCACACTCTCCCACACTCATGCTCTCTCTCCCACTCTCTCCTACACTCGTCTTCACTCTCCCACACTCGCACTCACTCTCCCACACTCTTTCACACTCTCCCACACTCTTTCACACTCTCCCACACTCGTCCTCACTCTCCCACACTCTCTCACACTCGACCCCACTCTCACACACTCTCCCGCACTCTCCCACACTCGCTCTCACTCTTCCACACTCTCCCACGTTCGTCCTCACTCTCCCACACTCACCCTAATTCTCTCACACTCCCACACTCTCCCACACTCGCCCTTACTCTCCCACACTCTCCCACATTCGTCCACATTCTCCCACACTCGTGCTCAATCTCCCACACTTTCCCACACTTGTCCTCACTCTCACACACTCTTCCACACTCGTTTTCACTCTCCTACACTCGTCCTCAGTCTCCCACACTCTCCCACACCCGTCCTCACTCTCCCACACTCTATCACACTCGTCCTCACTCCCCCGCAGTCTCCCACACTATTCCTAACTCTCTCACACTCGTCCACACTCTCCCACACTCGTAAACACTGTCCCACATTCTCCCAGACTCGTGCACAATCTCCCACACTTTCCCACACTCGTCCTCCCTCTCCCACATTCGTCCTCACTCTCCCACACTCTCCCACACTCGTTCTCACTCTCCCAAAGTCGTGCTCACTCTCCCAAACTCTCCCACACTTGTCAACACTCTGCCACACTCTCACACATTCTCCCATACTCGTCCTCACTCTCCCACTCTCTCCTACACTCGTCTTCATTATCCCACACTCGTCCTCACTCTCCCACACTCTCTTATTCTCCCTTACTCTCGAACACTCTCTCACACTCTCCCACACTCTCCCACAATCGAGCTCACTCTCCCACACTCTCCCACACGCTCCCACACTCGACCTCACTCTCACACACTCTCCCACACTCTCTCACTCTCCCACACTCTCCCATGTTCTCCCACACTCTCTCACACTCTCCCACACTCTCCCACACTCTCCCACACTCTCTCACACTCTTCCACACTCGTTCTCACTCTCCCAGTCTCTTCTACACTCGTCTTCACTCTCCAACACTCGTCCTCACTCGCCCACACTCTCTCTCTCTCTAACACTCTCCCACACTCTCCCACACTCTCCAACACTCGCCCTCACTCTCCCACACTCTCCCACATTCGCACACTGCCCCCACTTCTACACTCTCCCACACTTGCTTTTACTTCCCACGCTCTTCCCTTTACTTCCCAAGCGCGTCCCCACTCTCCCCCACCAAAAACTCTCCCAAATCACCCTCAAATTCTCTCAAATGTCCCCACTCCCCCCACTCTCACACACTCTCCCACACTCTCCCCCACTCTCCCAATCGCCTCACTCTACCCACCTCCCCCACACCCCACACTCTCCCAAACTCGCCCCACTTTCCAAAACTCTCCCACGCTTTACCACACCTCCACACTCCCCCCTCTCACACACTCTCCCACACTCCCATCAAAATCCCACACTCGCCCCCGCTAGCCACTCGCCCTCCTCTCCCACCCCCCAACACTTTCCAAAAAAATCCCCACTCTCCCCCTCTCTCCCACACCCCCAACATCTCCCCCCTCTTCCTCAATCTCCCACAAGCACTCACTCTCCCCAATCTCCACACTGTGCACCCCGTCCTCACTATCGCCACGTGCCACACTCTCCTACATTTTCAACTCCCCTCATTCTCCCCCACTTCCCCAAAAACCCCTCACATCTCCCACACTCTCGCAACTCGCCTTCTTCCTACACTCCCCAACACTCGTCCTCACTCTCTCACACTCTCCCACACTCGACCCAAATCCCCACTCGTCATCACCCCCACACTCCCCACATCGTCGTCCTTTCCGAACCTCCACACTCGTCCTCGCTCTCCATACTCTCCCAAACTCGTCCCCACTCTCCCACTTCTCCCCACTCGAGTCCTCTCCCGTACTTTCCAACACCTTCTAACTTTCCACACTCGTCCAAACTCTTCCACATCGTCCTCACTCTCCCCCACTCTTCCCCTTCTCCCCCACTCGTCCTCACCTCCCCCACTCCCCAAAATCTTTCCTAACTCTCACACACTCGCCCACTACCACCGTTTCACTTTAACACTCGTCTTACTCTCCCCCTTTTCCCACACTCTCTTCACTCTCCCACATCGTCCCCACTCTCCCACACTCCCCACACCTTCCACTCTCCCACACTCTCCACCTCTGCCACACTCTGACACTTCCCATACTCTCCCCACTCCCCCTTCTCCCACACTTCTCCAAAACTTTCCCACACCTCCCCACTCTCCCCCACTTCCCCAATTTCCCCCACTCTCCCAACTCTCCCCACCTCCCCCCCTCATGCCACTTCCCACTCTCTCCTACACTCGTCTTCCTTCTCCCCACCCCGCCTCACTCTCCCCCACTCTCCATCTCCCCCACCTTTCCCCCACTCTCCCAACCCCCCCACAACGTCCCCACTCTCACACACCGCCGTCGATTTACTCTCTCCCCACCCCCACACCGCCCTCACTTTCCCCACCTCCCACGTGGTCCTCAATCTCCCCCGCTCACCCTAACTCTCCACCTCCTATACTCTCCCCACTCACCCTCACTTTCCCCCCCTCTCCCACAATCCCCCAAAATTCTCCCAAACTCTCCCTCTTCCCACACTTCCCATTTTTTCTCCCCACCTTTTCCCACACTCGTTCTCACTCCCCCCACCTAGCCCTCAAATCTCCAAAACATCCCCAAAATCTCCCAAATTTTCTCCCACACTCTCCCACACTTTTCTCACTCTCCCACACTCGTTTTTTCATCCCCCCCACACTAGCCCTCACTCTCCCACACTCAAACCCAACTCTCCCACACTCTCCCCACTCTTCCCCGGCTCTCCCAACCTTTTCCCCCACTCATATTTTTCCACCTCCCCCCACAAACCCCCCCACACTCGGCCCACACTCTCGAAAACTGTCCCACACTAGCCTTTTACTCCCCCCACACCCCCTTTCCCCAATCGTCCCCCACTCTTTCAAATTTTCCCCTAATCGTTTCACCTATCACACTCGTCCTCACTCTCCCCCACTCGTCCTTTCCCCATTCTCCAACAAACTCTCCCACACCTCCTAACTCTCCCACACTCGTCCACAAATTCCCCCACTCGTTCTACTCTCCCACACCGTCTCACCCCCCTCCCAAACTCTCACAAAACTTGTCCACACTCTGTCACACCCCTCCCCCACTCTTCCACCCCCTCGTCCCACCGGGCCTCACTCCCCCACCTCCCCTTTCTCCCCCCTTTGTCTCCCCCAAATTTTCCCACACTCTCTCACGCTCTCCCACACTCTCCCACACTCTTTTTTAAAACTCTCCCAAAACTTCCTACAATCGCCCGCACTCTCCCCACACTCTTCTACACTCCCCACATCTCCCCCAAATCCCAAAACTTTTCCCCCCCAAAACCCCCACTCTCCCACACCTTCCCAAAATCGTCCCCCACTCTTTTCCAAACCCCTTTTCCTTCACTCGTCTTTTACTCTCCCACCTCGTCCTCACCTCCCAAAACTCTCTCCTCTCCCCACGCCCCACACTCTCTCACACTCTCCCACACTCTCTCTCACTCCCAAACTCCCCCCATTCTCCCACACTCTCCCACATCGTTCTCACTCTCCCAAACTCGTTCTCACTCTCCCCACATAGCCCACCCCCCCCACACACTATCCCAAAACTCTCCCACACTCGTCCTCACTCTCCCCACTCTCCCCCACTCGTCCCACTCTCCCCCTCTGTGCTACACTGTGCCCCTTCCCACACTCTCCTCACTCGCCCAATTCCCCCCTCTCTCTCCCACACCCCCTCCCACACTCGTCCTCCCCTTTCCCCCCACTATCCCACCCCTCTCCCACTCTCCCACTCTCGTTTTTAAAATCTCCCCCACCTTTTCCCCACTCTTTCCCCCACTCTCGCACACTCGTTTATCTCTCCCACCTTCTCACACTCGTCTTAAAATCTCCCCAAAAATTTTTCTTAACTCTCCTTTCACTCTCCCACAATTTCGCACTTTTTCCCACACTCGTTTCTCAATCTCCACACCCCTCGCACCCCTGGTTTTACCCCTCGTCCTGCTCCCGCTACCCCTCGCCCCACCCCTCCACAATTTCCCACCCCTCTTCCCCACCCCCTCCACACTGTCCCCACCTCCAAAAAATCTCTCACAAAACCTCCCAAATCTCCCACACTCGTCCACACTCTCCCACCCCTCGTTCTCACTCTCCCAAAATCGTCCTCACTCTCCCAAAACTCCACACACTAGTTACACTCTGTCCACCCCTCTCCCCCACTCCTTTTTTCCCCTTCCCCCCCCCAATTTGTCCTTTACTCCCCCCTCAATTTTTTTTTCTCCCCTTTTTCCCCCCACATTCTCCCACACTCTCCCACGCTCTTCCACACTCCCCACGCCTTTTTCTTCAAAACCCCCCACACCCCCCCACACTCTCCCCCCCAATCTCCCCCACCCCTTTCTACACTCTCCCCCACCCCCCTCCCACACTTTCCACACCCCCCACACTCTCCCCCACATCCCACACTTCCCCCAAATCTTCCAAAATCGTCCTCTTTTCTCCCCCTTCTCCCAAAACTCGTCTTTTTCCCCTCTCCCCCACTTTTCCTAACTCTCCCAACAACCCCTCCACTCCCACACTCTCCCCCCAATCCTTCCCCACTCTCCCCCCACTCTCCCCCACTCTCCCCCCCCAAAATTTTCCCCTTCTCTCCCACACTCTCCCACCTGTTCTCAAATCACCCACACTCGTTTTCACCCCTTTCCCCCACTAGCCCTCTCCTCACACCTATCCCACACCTCCCAAACCCCGCACTCCCCTTTTCCCCCCCACTCACCCTAACTTTGCCACACCTCTCAGGGGTCTCCCAGACTCTCCCACACTACTCACCAACTCCTTTTCCCCCACACTCCCACACTCGTCCACGCTTTTTTCCCCACTCTCCAAAATTTCCCTTTTCTCCCACACTCGCCCCCCCCCTCTTTGCACACTGTCCCCCCACTCCCCTCACTCTCCCCCACCTCTCAGAAAATCTCCCCCCCCTCTTTCAAAAGGGTTTTCCCCTACTCGTTTTTCACTCCCATCACACTCCCTTTTCCCCAAAACCCCCCACAAATCTCCCCCGCCCCCCTCCCGAACTCGTCCCCCACTCTCCCACACTCTGGCCCAAAATTTTTGCCACACTCTTCCCCCACTCGTCCTAAATCTCCCACACTTCCCCTCCCTCCACACTCTCCCACCCCTCCCACACTATCCCACATGGCCCTCACTCTCCCCCACTACCCACATCGCTTCACTTTCCCACACCGGTCCTCACCTCTTTCACTCTCCCAAACCTCCCGGGACTCTCTCCCCAACGTCCTACTTTCCCCCCACTTTTCGCATCTCGTCCTCACTTTCCTCACAATACCCCCCCACTCGTCTTCACTCTCCCACACTCTACCCCCTGTCGTTTCACTCCCTCCTCACCTCCCTCCCCCTTTTCCCCCACACTTTCCTTTACCCCCCCACACTTTTTTCCCCACCCTCCCACACTCTCACACTCGTCCCACTCCAAACACACTCTCCCAAAACTCTCCTCGCTCTCCCCCAAAACTCGTCCCCACTCTCCCAAAAATCTTTCCCCACTCTCCCCCCACTCTGCAACCTGTGCCCCCCCACACTCGCCTCACCTTTTCGCCCCCACTCGTTCCCCCAAAAATCTCTTACCTATCCCCCCCCTCGTCCTCACCTCCCATCTCGTTCTCAATCCCCACACTGTCCCCCACTTTTCCCCCCACTATCCCACGCTCGTCCTCACTTTTTCAATCTCGCACACTCGTCCTCAAATCTCTCACCCCTTTTCCCCCCACTCCTTCAACTTTCCCAACCCTTCTAAACCTTCTCTTTGTTCACTTTGGGGCCCCCACTTTTTTCCCCCAATCGTCCTCAAATCTCCCCCCTCTCCCCACACTCTTCCTCACCCTCCCACACGCTCCACCTTTGTTTTTCACTCCCCCCCACTCTCCCACCCCTCGTCCTCATCTCCTACACTCCCCTCGCTTCATTCATCGTCCCCCACTCTCCCCCACCGTCACACTCTCCCCAAAATTCCCCCCCAAATCGTGTCAATCTCCCAAAATTTCCTCCCCGTCCTCACCCCTCAACACTCTTTCACACTCGTCCCGCTCTCCCAACCCCTGTCCCCACTCTCCCACACTCGTCCTCACTCTCCCACACTTTTCCCCCCCACCTTCCCTCACTCTCCCCCTCTGGCCACCTGTGCCCCATTCCAACACTCGGGCCCCCCACTCGCCCCCTCTCTCCCCCTCTCTCCACCAAACCCCTCCCACAATCGTCCCACTTTTTTCCCCCACTATCCCACACTGTCCCCCAAATCTCCCCACTCGCCTCACTCTCCCCCCCCTCTCCCACATCTCTTTCTCTCCAACTCTCTCCCCCCCCTCGTCTTTTTCTTCCCAAACTCTTTTTTAACCCCTCCTACACTCTCCCACAATCCGCACAAACCCCCCCACACTCGTGCTCAATCCCCCACTCTTCGCACACTGGTTCCCACTCTCCTCACTCTCCCACACTTTTCCCCCCACTCTTCCTCACTCTCCCCACACTCTCTCAGTCTCCAAAAAATCTCTCACACCCCCTAACCCCCACCCCCGTCCACACCTCCCCCACCTTCCCACTCTCCCCACTCGCCTCACTCTTTTTAAAATCTCACACCCCTTGTCCAAAACCCCCACCTCCCCCCACACTCTTCCCACTCCCTCCTCATTTGCCTTTACTCTCCCACACTCTCTTTCCCCTTTTAAATCTCCCACAAATTTTCCCCCCCTCTCAAAGCTCCCCCACACTCTCCCAAACTCTTCAACTCTCCCAAACTCCCCACACTCTTTCCCCCCTCTTCCCCTTTACAATCCTCTACACTCTCCCCCACCTCCCACCCCTCTCCCCCACCTTACAAAACCCCGTCCACACCTTTTCCCACATCTCACACACTGTCCCCCATCTCCCACATTTGCCCTCATCTCCCCCCACTCTAACACCTCTCCCAAATCTCTTCACACTTCCAAAACTTTCCCCCCACTCGGCCCCCACTTCCCCACACCTCTTCCCCCACTCTCTCACTCTCCCAATCTTCAAAATATTCTCCAACACTTCTCCCAAAAACCCCTTCCCCACCCCTCCCTCAGTCTACCACACTCGTCCTCACCCCCTTCCCCCCTCTCTCCCACGCCGGCCCTTTTCTCCCCCCCACTTTTCCCCTTTACTGTCCCCCCTCTAATTTCCCCCACTATCCCATACTCGGCCCACTCTCACCCACTCTTTCCCCCAAATCCTCCTACACTCGTCCCCCACTCTCCCACTCTCCCCTCTCTCTCCCACAATTTTCCCACACCCCCCCAAACTCCCATTAAAACTCTACCACATCTCCCACAATAGACCCCCACTCCCCCCACTCTCCCCCACTTGTCCCACTCTCCCCCACTCTCGCCCCCTCGTCCCCCACTCCCCCCCACCCCCCAAAACTCTCCAAACTTTCCCCCCCTCGCCCTCACTCTCACAACTTCCACCACCCTCCCCATTACCAAAACCCCCTCCCACACTCCCCCCCCCCTTTCCACACCGTCCTCCCCTCTCCCCCTCTTCCCCACGTCGCCCTTTTCTCTCCCACTCTCTCCCTAACTGTCCCCAATTTATTCCCCAAAACTCTTTATTCTCGGCCTCACTCTCACACACTCCCCACACTCTCCCCACATTTGCCTCACTTCCCCACTCCAAAACCCTCTCTCCCACCTTCTCAAAACACCCCCCAAAACCCCCAATACACTTCCACACTCTCCCCTCCCCAAACGTCCTCCTTCCCACATTCTCCCACACTTGTCCCCCACTCTCCCGCAAATTTTCGCACACTCGTCCTCACCTCTCCCACCTCCTCACTCTCCCAAATCTCACACACTCTTCCCACTCTCCCAAAACTCGCCCCTACTTCCCACACTCTCCCAAAACTCGCAGTCAAACTCCCCACTTTCCCCCACTCTTCCCCCCTCCCCCACACTATCCACACTCGACATCACTCTCCCACACTCGTACTCTCTCTACAACACTCTCCTACTCTCGTCCTCACTCTCCCACACTGTGCCACACTCGTCCTCACTCTCCCACACTGTGCCACACTCTCCCACACTCTCCCTCAGTCGCCTCAGTCTCCCACACTCTCCCACAATCTCCCACACTGTCCCACACTCTTACTCACTCTCTTAAACTCTCCCACATTCGCCCTCGCTCTGCTACACTCTCCCATACTCGTCCTCACTCTCTCACACTCTCCCACACTCGACCTCACCCTCCCACACTCTCCAACACTCGTCATCACTCCCCCACACTCTCCCACAACCGTCCTCACTCTCTATCACTCTTCCTCACTCGTCCTCGCCCTCCATCACTCTCCCGCACTCGTCCTCACTCTCCGACACTCGTTCACACTCTCCCACATTCTCCCACACTCGTGCTCACTCTCCCACACTTTTCCACTCTCGTCCTCCCTCTCCCACACTCTTCCACATTCTCCCACTCTCTCCTTCACTCGTCTTCACTCTCTCACACTCGTCCTCACGCTCCCACACTCTCTTACTCTCCCTTACTCTCCCACACTCTCCCACACTCTCTCACGCTCTCCCACACTTTCCCACACTCTCCCACATACGTCCACACTCTCACACACTCTCCAACTCTCGTCCTCTCTCTTCCCACACTCGCCTTCACTCTCCCACACTCTCCCTCACGGTACCACACTCGCCCTCACTCTCCCAAAAATCGCCCCCACTTCTCCCCCACTCTCCGCCCTTCCCACACTCGCCTCACTCTCCAAAACACCCACCCGTCCTCCTCTCCCACCTCGTCCTCACCTCTCAACTCTCAGACATCTCCCCAAATCCTCCCACCCGTCCACTTTCCCTTTACTCCCAACACTCGTCCTCACTCTCCCACACTCTTCCCCTCTCTCACTCGCCTCACTTCCCCACACTCACACTCTTACTCCTCGCACCTCTTCTCATCTCCCTCACTCTCCCACCCCCTCTCCCACACTCGTCCCACTCTCCACACCCCCTCCCACATCGTCCCCGCTATCCAACAACCTCATCACTCTCCGCCTCTCATTCACATCTCCCACTTTTCCACACTCGTGTCAATCTCCGACCACACTCGTCCTCACTCTCCCACACTCTTCCACACTCGTCCTCACTCTCCACGCTCGTCCTCACTTTCCCACACTCGTCCCCACTCTCCCACACTCTCCCACACTCCTCCTCACTCTCCCGCACTGTGTCACACTCTCCCAAACTAGTCCTCACTCTCCCACACTCGCCCTCACTCTCCCACACTCTCCCACACTCTCCCACACTCATCCTCACTCTCCCACACTCTCCCACACCCGTCCTCTCTCTACCACTTTCTCCACACTCGCCCTCACTCTCCCATACTCTAACACATTCTCCAACACCTCCCACACTCATCTCACTCTCCCACACTATCCCACACGCGTCCTCACTCGTCCTCACTCTCCCACACGCTCCCACACTCGTCCTCTCTCCCCACACTCGTCCTCTCTCCCCCACACTCTCCCTCACTCGTCCTCACCTCCCATACAGTGCCACACTTTCCCACACTTGTCCTCACTCACCCACACTCGTTCTCACTCTCCCACAATCTCCCAACTCTCGTCCTCTCTCTCCCACACTCGCCTTCACTCTCCCACACTCTCCCACACGGTACCACACTCGCCCTCACTCTCCCACACTCGCCCTCACTCTCCCACACTCTCCTGCACTCTCCCACACTCGTCCTCACTCTCCAACACTATCCCACACTCGTCCTCACTCTCCCACACTCGTCCTCACTCTCTCACACTCTCAGACAATCTCCCATACTCTCCCACACTCGTCCTCACTTTCCTTCACTCTCCAACACTCGTCCTCACTCTCCCACACTCTTCCACTCTCTCGTACACTCGTCCTCACTCTCCCACACTCCACACTCTTACTCACAGTCGCACACTCTCTCTCACTCGTCATCACTCTCCCACACTCTCCCACACTCGTCCTCACTCTCCGACACTCTCCCACACTCGTCCTCTCTATCCAACACTCGTCCTCACTCTCCGCCTCTCATTCACACTCTCCCACATTCTCCCACACTCGTGCTCAATCTCCCACACTTTCCCACACTCGTCCTCACTCTCCCACACTCTTCCACACTCGTCCTCACTCTCCCACGCTCGTCCTCACTTTCCCACACTCGTCCCCACTCTCCCACACTCTCCCACACTCCTCCTCACTCTCCCGCACTGTGTCACACTCTCCCAAACTAGTCCTCACTCTCCCACACTCGCCCTCAATCTCCCACACTCTCCCACACTCATCCTCATCCTCTCTCACACTCTCCCACACCCGTCCTCTCTCTACCACTTTCTCCCACACTCGCCCTCACTCTCCCATGACTCTAACACATTCTCCAACACTCTCCCACACTCATCCTCACTCTCCCACACTATCCCACACGCGTCCTCACTCGTCCTCACTCTCCCACACGCTCCCACTCTCGTCCTCTCTCCCCCACACTCTCCCACACTCGTCCTCACTCTCCCACACAGTGCCACACTTTCCCACACTTGTCCTCACTCACCCACACTCGTTCTCACTCTCCCACAATCTCCCACAGTCGTCCTCACTCTCCCACACTATCCCACACTCGTCCTCACTCTCCCACACTCGTCCTCACTCTCCCAAACTCTCCCACACTTGTCCAAACTCTGCCACGCACTCACACTTTCTCTCACACTCGTTCTCACTCTCCCACGCTTTCCCACACTCGCCCTCACTCTCCCACACTCTTCCACACTCCCCTCACTCTCCTACAATCT
Source organism: Cherax quadricarinatus (assembly GCF_026875155.1). Lineage (NCBI taxonomy): Eukaryota > Metazoa > Arthropoda > Malacostraca > Decapoda > Parastacidae > Cherax > Cherax quadricarinatus. Next base: position 15,722 of record NW_026465909.1, read on the forward strand.
CCCACACTCGTCCTCCCCTCCCACACCCTCTTACTCTCTCCACACTCTCCCACACTCCTCACAACCTCCCCCACTCTCCCACACTCTCCCACACTCTCCCACCCCTCTCTAAAACTTTCCCTCACTCGCCCTCACTCTCACAACACTCTCCTCACTCTCTCAAATCTCCCAATCACTCATATATTCTCCAACACTCTCTCAAACTCTTCCACACTCTCCCACACTCTACCCCACACTCCCACACTTTCCCTACTCGGCCTCACCTCACACACTCTCCCACACTCTCCCTCACTCCCTCTCACTCTCCCACACTTTCCCACGCTCGTCCTCACTCTCCCACACCCGTCCTCACTCTCCCACTCTCACCCTCTCTCTCCCACACTATCCCACACACCCCAACACTCTCACTCACTCTACACACTCTCCCCCAATCGACCTCACTTTCCTACACCTCCCACACTTGTCCTCCCTCTCCCGCACTCTCGCACACTTTGTCCTCACTCTCCCACACTCTCCCACACTCATCCTCACTCTCCTACACTCTCACACACTCTTCCACACTCTCCCACACTCTTCCTCACTCTCCCACACTATCCCACACTCGTCATCACTCTCCACACTCGTACTCTCTCTACAAAAACCTCCCACTCTCGTCCTCACTCTCCCACACTGTGCCACACTCGTCCTCACTCTTCCACACTGTGCCACACTCTCCCACACTCTCACTCACTTCGCCTCAGTCTCCCACACTCTCCCACAATCTCCCCCACTCTCCCCACATCGTACTCACTCTCTCACACTATCCCACACTCGTCCTCGCTCTCCCACACTCGTCCTCACTTTCCTACACTCTCGCACTCTCCTCGTCACTCTCTCACACTCTCCCACACTCGTCCTCACTCTCCCACTCTCTACCACTCTTTCGTACACCCGTCCTCACTCCCCCTCCCACACTCCACACTCTTCCTCACCCTCCGACACTCTCCCACACTCGTCCTCGCTCTCCCACACTCGTTCTCACTCTCCCACACTCGTTCTCACTCTCCTACACTCGTCCTCACTCTCCCAAACTCTCCCACACTTGCCAAACTCTGCCACACATCACACTTTCTCTCACACTCGTCCTCACTCTCCCACGCTTTCCTACACTTGCCCTCACTCTCATACACTCTTCCACACTCGCCATCACTCTCCTACAATCTCCCACACTCGTCCTCACTTCTCCCACACCCTCTTACTCTCCCACACTCTCCCACACTCTCTCACACTCTCCCACATCCCCACACTCTCCCCCACCCTCCAAATCTTTCCCCCTCACTCGCCCTCACTCTCACACACATCCCCCCTCACTCTCTCACTTTTCCCGATCTCTCACTTATTCTCCAACACCTCCCACACTCTACCCCACACTCCCACACTTTCCCATACCGCCTCACTCTCCACACACTCTCCCACACTCTCCCTCACACTCTCCCAGACTTTCCCACGCTCGTCCTCACTCTCCCACACCCGTCCTCACTCTCCCCCTCTCACCCTCTCTCTCCCCACATCCCACACCCCAACACTCCTCATCACTCTACCACACTCTCCCACAATCGACCGCTCATCTCCCACACTCTCCCACACTTGTCCTCCCTCTCCCGAACTCTCGCACACTCGTCCTCACTCTCCCACACCCTCCCACACCATCCTCACTCTCCTACACTCTCACACACTCTTCCCCCACTCTCCCACACTCTTTCCTCACTCTCCCACACTATCCCCCACTCGTCCCTCACTCTCCCACACTCGTACTTTCTCTACAACACTCTCCCCCTCCCCGTCCTCCTCTCCCACACTGTGCCACACTCGTCCTCACTCCCACACTGTGCCACACTCTCCCACACTCTCCCTCACTCGCCTCAGTCTCCCACACTCTCCCCACAATCTCCCACACTCTCCCCATTCGTACTCACTCTCTAAACTCTCCCACATTTGCCCTCGCTCTGCTACACTCTCCCACACTCGTCCTCCCTCTCTCACACTCTCCCCCACTCGACCTCACCCCCCCACCTCCAACACTCACATCACTCCCCCACACTCTCCCACAAAACCCTCCTCACTCTCTATCACTCTTCCTCACTCGTCCTCGCTCTCCATCACCTCTCCCGCACTCGTCCTCACTCTCCACACTCGTTCACACCTCCCACATTCCCCACACTCGTGCTCACTTTTCCCACGCTTTCCCACTCTCGTCCTCACTCTCCCACACTCTTCCACACTCCCCACTCTCCTTTCCCTTTACTCGTCCTTTACTCTCTCACACTCGTCCTCACCTCCCACACCCCCTTACCTCCCTTACTCCCCCCACACTCTCCCACACTCTCTCACGCTCTCCCACACTTTTCCACACTCTCCCACATTCGTCCTCCACTCTCCCACACCCTCTTACTCCCCCACACTCTCCCACACTCCCCCCACAACCTCCCACACCTCCCACACTCTCTAAAACTTTCCCTCCCCTCCCCTCACTCTCACACCTCTCCTCACCTCTCACTCCTCCCAATCACTCATATATTCTCCAAAACCCCTTTAAACTCTTTCCCCACTCTCCCACACTCTACCACACACTCCCACACTTTCCCATACTCGGCCTCACTCTCACACACTCTCCCACACTCTCCCTCACTCGCTCTCACTCTCCCACACTTTCCCACGCTCGTCCCCACTCTCCCACACCCGTCCTCACTCTCCCACTCTCACCCCCTCTCTCCCACACTATCCCACACACCCCAACACTCTCACTCACTCTACCACACTCTCCCACAATCGACCTCACTTTCCTACACTCTCCCACACTTGTCCTCCCTCTCCCGCACTCTCGCACACTCGTCCTCACTCTCCCACACTCTCCCACACTCATCCTCACTCTCCTACACTCTCACACACTCTTCCACACTCTCCCACACTCTTCCTCACTCTCCCACACTATCCCACACTCGTCATCACTCTCCCACACTCGTACTCTCTCTACAACACTCTCCCACTCTCGTCCTCACTCTCCCACACTGTGCCACACTCGTCCTCACTCTTCCACACTGTGCCACACTCTCCCACACTCTCACTCACTCGCCTCAGTCTCCCACACTCTCCCACAATCTCCCACACTCTCCCACACCCCGACTCACTCTCTCACACTATCCCACACTCGTCCTCGCTCTACCCACCCCGTCCTCACTTTTCCCACACTCTCGCACTCTCCTCGTCACTCTCTCACACTCTCCCACACTCGTCCTCACTCTCCCACTCTCTACCACTCTCTCGTACACCGTCCTCACTCTCCCACACTCCACACTCTTCCTCACCCTCCGACACTCTCCCACACTCGTCCTCGCTCTCCCACACTCGTTCTCACTCTCCCACACTCGTTCTCACTCTCCTACACTCGTCCTCACTCTCCCAAACTCTCCCACACTTGTCCAAACTCTGCCACACACTCACACTTTCTCTCACACTCGTCCTCACTCTCCCACGCTTTCCTACACTTGCCCTCACTCTCATACACTCTTCCACACTCGCCATCACTCTCCTACAATCTCCCACACTCGTCCTCACTCTCCCACACCCTCTTACTCTCCCACACTCTCCCACACTCTCTCACACTCTCCCACACTCTCCCACACTCTCCCACACTCTCCCACAAATCTCCCACCCTCCAAATCTTTCCCTCACTCGCCCTCACTCTCACACACTCTCCCTCACTCTCTCACTCTCCCGATCTCTCACTTATTCTCCAACACTCTCCCACCTCTACCACACACTCCCACACTTTCCCATACTCGGCCTCACTCTCACAAAACTCTCCCACACCTCTCCCTCACACTCTCCCAGACTTTCCCACGCTCGTCCTCACTCTCCCACACCCGTCCCACTCTCCCACTCTCACCCTCTCTCTCCCACACATCCCACACAAACCCCCCAAAACTCTCACTCACTCTACCACACTCTCCCACAATCGACCTCACTCTCCCACACCTCCCCCACTTGTCCTCCCCCTCCCGAACTCTCGCACACTCGTCCTCACTCCCCACACCCTCCCACACTCATCCTCACTCTCCTACACTCTCACACACTCTTCCACACTCTCCCACACTCTTCCTCACTCTCCCACACTATCCCACACTCGTCATCACTCTCCCACACTCGTACTTCTCTACAACACTCTCCCCCTCTCGTCCTCACTCTCCCACACTGTGCCACACTCGTCCCACTCTCCCAACACTGTGCCACACTCTCCCACACTCCTCCCTCACTCGCCTCAGTCTCCCACACTCTCCCACAATCTCCCACACTCTCCCACATTCGTACTCACTCTCTTAAACTCTCCCCCCTTTGCCCTCGCTCTGCTACAAATCTCCCACACTCGTCTCCCTCTCTCACACTCCTCCCACACTCGACCTCACCCTCCCACACTCTCCAACACTCGACATCACTCCCCCACACTCTTCCCAAAAACCGTCCTCACTCTCTTCACTTTCCTCACTCGTCCTCGCTCTCCATCACTCTCCCGCACTCGTCCTCACTCTCCGACACTCGTTCACACTCTCCCACATTCTCCCACACTCGTGCTCACTCTCCCACGCTTCCCTCTCGTCCTCACCCTTTCCCACCTCTTCCCCACTCTCCCCTCTCTCCTTCACTCGTCTTCACTCTCTCCACTCGTCCCACGCTCCCCACCCCCACCTCCCCTTTC
>NW_026465910.1:0-12500 GCF_026875155.1 Cherax quadricarinatus
GTTGACCTTGAAACACACAACCCTTGGCTAATTTGGTGCCCGTGAAACACACAAGCCGGGGAGCTACATGTAGGGTGTCCGTGAAAACACACAAGCCTTGAGCTACATGTATGGTGTCCGTAAAAACACACAAGCCTGGAGCTACATGTATGGTGTCCGTGAAACACACAAGCCTTGAGCTACATGTATGGTGTCCGTGAAACACACAAGCCTTGAGCTACATGTATGGTGTCCGTGAAAACACACAAGCCTTGAGCTACATGTATGGTGTCCGTGAAACACACAAGCCTTGAGCTACATGTATGGTGTCCGTGAAACACACAAGCCTTGAGCTACATGTATGGTGTCCGTGAAACACACAAGCCTGGGTTACCTCTCTCACTCATCAACTCAGGTATTAGCAGCACTCCTCACAAGGCCTCTGGCTAACTATCCTTTCAAGTTGCTAGGCTCCATCGCAAGTGCACATATCTCTGGCGATATATCCAGGATGAGAAACATTATCACAATGGACACGTTGCTCACCAGCTGGGATGTAGTTTCGTTGTTTACTAACTTCCTTACAGCTGAGGCCATAGCCATCCTCTGCCACAAGGTCTCGGACGAAGGAGAATGGTTAGTGCCTCTCGTGGATTTCATTGACCTCATGAAGTTAGGTGTAATCTTCAAGTATCTCTGCTTGGGTAAACAAGTTTGCAAGCAGCACATGGGTACGACCATGGGGTCCCACTCGGCTCTGTCCTCCAATCTCGTCATGGAGTTGCTTGAGGCTGAGAGACTTCATCCCTGCATGAAGCAAGTCAGTGGCATGGTTATCATCCAGTACATTTGCTTTCGTCCTGCTCAGAGACGATCTCAACGCTACTGAGCTTGCATTCAGTTCACCTTGGAAGAAAAAACTCTTCCCTTCCTCGACGTTCTTAATCACAATAACACTAATTTACTGTGTTCTGCAACCCACTAATCACAATGATATTATTATTTTTGTTCTCACGACTCAGAACCATGAGACGTGTTCTGTTGGGTTTAGTTCTAAGTGCTCTGTGAATCTGCAGTCTTCATTTCTGAAGACGAGCGCCTCATAATCATAGATCTTCCATAGTTAACATTTTCCTCTACCTTCATGCAGGACTGTTAATTTTTATTAACACTCTCAAAGTCATTACCATCAGTAACTGCCTTGTTAGCCTTGCCTATTTCCCTGTACCTAAAACTCTTCTGATTACTTACAAAAGCCAGTTACATCGTTACCATTACGGTATTAGGTTATGAGAATTAATGACAGCTCAGAAGAGAATTTAGCATCTACGCCATCCGCTGCAGGTGTAAGAAAGTATACGTGGGTGTAAAGATGAGTGCTTACATGCGGACGGAGTATACTTGCCCTACTAATAACATCATTGATGGTGCTTGACATCACTCGCCTAGGGCGAGCATGGCTTTCATGAAAAAAAAAACAGGGAAAATGTCATAGTCTTTAATTCACCATCACCCAGAACTCAGGGAACCCTAGGCTCAACAACACACACAAACACATACACACACACACACACATCACACACCACACAGACACACACACACTGTATATATGTATGCTTATTATAATCCCTCTAGAGACATGGAAACAATGCTTGGTCCTCCAATTGAAAGAATTCAATAATGTTTTCCATTTCTGCAATAGTGTAATCACTTACTTGTTCAGTTTTGACAATCTCTTGTTCAAACTAAAAAACTTACTTTGAGACGCAGAATTAAATAACAACTGTACAATAACTACCGACCAAGACATTGTATTCATACTTCTAATTCTATATGAAAATTCTATGTAAGCTGTAATTTGTGTATACCTTAATAAACTTACTTACAAAACTCAGAGGATCATTAAAGGAATGGAACACGTGAAAAGACCTATTACCTTTGATGTACCTTTGATGAGTACCGAGAGCTTTTCTACTCCCAGAACCCTGTCTTTGGTCCAGGAACTCGTCAGGTGCTTGGCTTGGTCAAGTCAGGCTGTTGATGCTGTGACTCGTTTAACCCACATCTCTGGCAGGCCTGGTTTACCTACATCTGATGAAGATACTTGTCCAGTTTCCTCTTGAAAACTTTTAACATTGTTCCATCTGTGTTTCTCCTATTCCCGATGCTCTGGTAAGAAGCTGATTAATCTGGGGCCACGGTTTTATACAATGATCCCTTATTGTGTTCACTGCAAACCCCTGCTTTTCACTGGTTTATTTTGCACTTTCTCACATATCTCTTACTCCAGTATCTTGATATGGTCCGAGAATAGATTTTGGGACAAGTCCTCAGTAATTTCTAGGTTAATTAATTACCATGATCTCTCTTTCCTCCCTCACGATGAGAACGTAGTTAATACTTATTGACGTTATCCTAATAATCTTTAACAATATTTATTGGCTCTTGTGGCCGTAAAAATGATCTCTGTACCTATTCCCAGCCGAATATTTCTCCTGCCCTGAATATGGTTCTCAACTTAAGCTAAATTCCGAATAAGAGAGCACAAAAACGATTTGAGAAGCGTCACCAGTGCCATTATATATCTTTGTTTTGAAAGTTCTCATTATCCACCCCGTCATCTTCCTGCTGTCGACGACGACCTTGGTCTTAAAGTTACATTGAAAGAGATCAGGACTGACAAAATTGTCTCCCAGAACTGAGCGATCATGCCTGTCACAGCTGCAGAAGTTTTAATTAAAACAATGCTTCACAAACTCAAGGTAAATATTTTTTTTACAGGAGTTTAGATTGTATTATTTGGCAAAGAAACAGTTTGCGTTTTGATGTTAGGCAGCTTGCCATCTTCTCTCTTTTATGAGTCTAGGTACCTCGCTCTCTCTGTTATAACCTTCTAGAGGCATAATAACTGTTTTGTTAGTTAACCTCTGATTTGAAATGTGTTGTTGACAGCTTTACTGAATGTTGAGTCTGGCTTCATTGCTCAGAACTTTCTAAGTTTGGTTGATGTTCTTAACTCCTGTAAACCAGAAAGTTGGTAGTGTTATTACTTTTTGGATTTGACAATTAAACTTGATACCCATCAGTTACCTGGGATGGTCAAATACAGCCGTAGTTTTATATGTGTCATACCTTTGTTTTGAGTGATGTTATTGTTACTACCTATAAAGAGGTATGACCAATGAAGTTTGAGAGTTGACTAGTCATTGTAAAAGTTATTTATATTGTAAATTGGTTCTAGACTTGACCTGCTAACGTGGAACTAGAAGTCCTGCTGTGGTTTTTATTTTTTCTTATGATAAATTTGAACTTGGGAGTCACCTCAACTTGGAAGGAATAAAACTGGCTTTCCATGACACTTGTGTTAGCATATCATAGTGGGCTTTTTTCTTTTTAACTGTGAGGTGTTTTTCATATAAGGCAGTCATGCCTTTAATTGGAGATTCTTCATATTAATGTATGTTATATTATTTAAAAACCACATACACCATCCATCTACCCCGAGGCGGGGGTTGACTCTAAACAGCAGAAACGCTTTCCATCATCAATCACTTCATCATCTTTCCAGAGACACGCGACACTACAGCACAGAATGCCCTTCCTAATGCGACTGTCCCCACTCCCTGCTTCAGACTTCAAGCACTGTACTTCCCCAAACCTCCAGGACTCAGTCTGGCTAACAGGATCCTGGGGGACTCCTTTCATAAACTTTTCTTCTTCACACTCCAACAGCAATTGGGTCACAAAAAACACTTGTCTCCACTCCTTTCTAACACGCGCCATGCGCCTGTTCTATGTCTAAACCCCTTAGCATACAAATCCCCTTACCCCCTTGTGCCAATCTTTCCTACGACGACCGTTATCCATCCTCCCCACCACTACAGATTTATACATCACTTCAATTCATCCTGTTTTATGCCACTTCCTCAACAAATCCAAACCACCCAATAACCCCAGCTTAGCCCCCATCTGGATAATACTTTTATTAGCCCCACACCTAATCTCCAAACTAAAAATTCTCTAAGATGTACATATACACACCACACATTGCCCTCAGACATGACATCTCCACTGCCTCCAGCCACCTGCTGCAAAGTTTCAAAACCATGTTTCATCACCACCCATATAAGAGTTGTTGGTACACTAACTCGGATACATTATCACCTCCTGAATAACGTTCTTTGTTTTTAGCAGATGCCTCCATTTCACCAGTCACCTTTTTCTTCCCCTCGCCAGTTCTATGTTCACTTCCTCTTTCATAGACCCATCTGCGACAGGCTCCACTCGCAAATATTTGAACACAATTCCACATTTCCTTTATGCTTTTTCTCTTTTCAATTTAGATATCCAAATTTCATTACCTAAATTTTTTCGTTGCTCTCCATTACCTGCTCTCTCCCCTTATGTTCACTTTTAAATTTCCTTTTGTATACCCTCCCAAATTTCGGCCACCAACCTTTGCAACTTCCTCTCAGAATCTCTCCACAGTGTCATCGCAATATGATCACAGTTTTACAACTCCCACATTGTATTAGATTCTTTACTTTTAATTCTACCACCACTTCTCAACACCCAAGCATTCACTTCATTTACAACCCCATCTAAAATATGTTTAAACACCATAGCGACATTCACTGGAAAAGGATCCTTCTCATACTTCAGACCAGTAGTTCACTATACCTCGAAATCGTAATACCGATTGCAAACCAAGCCATAACATGGGCAGGTTAGAACCCGCGATCAGAGAGTCTCCAAAACTCCAGACCTACCTACCGCACTGCCATAGAACAAGAAACTGAGTGAGAGATATGGGAGGAAACGTAAAATAAACCCAGTGGAGGACAGGGGTCGGTGGTCAAAATAAAGGAAACACTGGTCAACATTCGTGACCCCCAGCATTACAGCATCTTACCAAAGATATCAGAAACACTGCTGTTAACAATGTAAAGCCTTCAAGAGGAGACTGGACATGAATCATCACCAAGTGCTCATCAGCCAGTGCTGTGGTAGATATGTGGGGCCAGCGGGCCTGCCAGCTTTTGAGGAATGACTCTTCTCCACCTCCCCATGGATATAAAAGGAAATAAATAAGAACAAGAACTATTAGGAAAAAGTAGAAGAAAACCGGAGATGGTGTGGTACATACCTGTGTAGTGTGACCTAAGTGAAGTAGAGGTAGCAAGATGTGCCTGTATTTGCGAGTTTATGGACAAAGAAAGACACCTATCCTATCCTCTGTGAAAACAATTAACAAGTTCCGTTTACACTAATTTAGGCAGGACGGTAGTACCTCCCTGGGCTGTTGTTATGTCTACCAACAATCTATACTTTTCAATTACGGTGTTATCCAACACTTATCACCTTCTTTGACCCTATTTTTTTTTTTCTCTCTCATCATATATCTATATATAATATATAATATATAAAAATATATATATAATATAAAATATATATATATATATATAGAGCATTATATAAAAATATATATATCATATGTCGTGCCGATAAGTACAAACTGGTCAATTAAGCAAAAACATCATTTAAAATTACTCCTTTCAGAAATTTTCTCTTATACGACTAAAGAATATATTTTTTTTCACTAACTGCTAATGTTAAAATTTAAAATTTGCACCAAAACGAATTCTTAGAAAACTTACCTAACCTTATTATACAAGCGCAATTTTATTTTAGCCAACCCAGCTACATATATTTTAGATTTGTTAATAGTAATTTATTACTAAACAAACGACACAGTGGAAATATATTTTTTTCGTTAGGTTCAGAAAGATTTTGCGAAATTATTGCATACAAAAATTTTCCACTTGTCCTGTATGGGCATGATGAGCGTTGCATTTAAGCCAAGATCGCAAGTTCTGCCTATTCGGCACGACATATATAATAAAAAAATATAAATATATATATTTAAAAATATATAGTATATATAAAAATATATATATCATAAATAAATAAATATATATTATAAATATATATATTATATATATTATATACACACACTGAACCCTTGAATTTAGTGATTGAGATTCGTTCCAGACAGTCTGGCCGTAATTCAAAAAAGTCACGATTTTTCAAAACCAATTTCCCCATAAGAAACATAACGTAAATCAAATATAAATCCGTTCCAGACACCCAAAAGTATTAAAAAAAATTGTTTTTTTACCATTATGTATATTTATCAACACGAAAGGCATTGAGACATGAAGAATAAAACAATAATAACGTGACACTTAGCCTTTATTTGAAGATGGTTGATGTGTGGTGAAGAACGGGAGGATGGGAGAGGATGGAAGAGTTACTATTGATTAGAAATGGGGAAATTCCCCTTCCATAAAGCCTTCAGTACCAAGTCCTTTTCCGGTTAATTCCCTTCTTTGTTATTTAATGCCGTTAGGACCAGCTTGAGTCACTGGACCCCTGTTGCTACAAAAAAAAATTGTTCCAGTAAAGGTCTGTTTCTGGCTTTCTTTAAGATTTACCTAAAATGGGGCAAGACATTGTTAATTGAACATGTCGCAAACCACATCCTGCAAACAGCTTGTTAGTGATGGTCCCTCCACAATTCATTCCATCCCTAGTCCACAATGCACGACATCTCTTTAATCTCAGAAGAAAAAAATCTTTCCCCCTCTCTCTTCCTCCTCCTCTTGAAGCAATTTCCTGTAGCTGAGTCTTGTTTTGCTGTTGCAGATTAAGGTCTAGGCAGCTTTTCATTGGTTAGCTCTTCATTGTGGTCCACCACCACTTCCTCCACAGTCCTCGTCACTAACCTCCAACCCCAATAACTTCCCCAGTGCACATTAGATTCCCTAACTGGCATAGGATGTCAGGGTCCATGCCTGAAGCCCTTCAAAATCTTTGTTCGAGGACGACATCTGGCCAACAATTTTCTCACAAGCGGAGTTTTCATCGACCTGGAAGTCAATCCCTGCCAAGCCTACCTATAAGGTTTATGCAATGGAGGATACTGAAGTGATCTTTCCAGAACTCTCTAGGGTTTGTTCAGAGTCCGAGGTTAAAAGCACTTTGAAACATAGCTTGTGTAGAGTTTTTTGAAGTTTGAAATAATCTGCTGGTCCATGGGCTGGAGGAGAGGATGATATTAGGGGTAAGAACTTCACACTGATGCAATTAAAACTTCTTCCACCATTTCTCTCCAAGCCTGAGGATGAGCCGAGCTTGTCCATTACCAGAGGCTTCATACCAACCGCCGATTTCTAAGCCAAATCACGAAAATCAAGCCAATATTTTGACAAAAAGTCGCCGATTTCCAAATGATTGTGTCGATGCATGGACTATTTAGAGGCATATGTTAGTGGAATAACAATGTGAAATTAATGTTAACGAGGGAGTGACCAGTCAGTGCATCCACGCCCCACGTCACAGGGGTGGGTGGAAGAGGTGGGATGTTGTAAGCTAGATGGTGAGTGAACACATTGGTTCAAGCATGCCCATAACCCACATTGTTCCAAGTGTACATGGGAAACAAATATAGTTATGTGGTATTGTAAGACAGTGTAACAATATAATTGTTGCAATCATGTTTATTGTACTCCCCGCGGATAACCCCACCAAACAACCTCGCGCCTCCCCCCACCTACTTCCCAGGGAAGTTTACCCTTCCCCTCCCAGCCCCTCAAACTCCACCATGCCTACCACGTCAATATTCACTACTACCTTCCACGCACATTCCCACCCAGCATGTCATATTTCCACTCCATTGTCTCCGTCTAGCATGATGCGACCAGAGGAATCAAGCAGCAGGAAATGGCACCGGCTTGGCAAACTAGGAAGAGCAATGTCGTCCAAGCTTACAAGCATACCCTGTCTCCAACACTAATGTTTTTCCCACCGCAAACACGTAGTTGCCCTGGTTCAGGATGTCTGCCTGTGAAAATGAATGATCCAAGAGCCAACTCAGGCACCTGAACCCACTCCAACAGATTTCATCTCATCAGACAATCTCCTGGAGCAATTAAAGCAACAGGTACGAGGACACTCACACATATTCCGCAAAGCAGCCCGTCACACGCAGCTGGTAAACTTACAGACCTCCTGAAAAAAGTAAACGAACGTTTCCACTATCTTAAATGCCAACACAACCATCAAGGCCTGGCCATACAACTTGCTAACTATTTGGCAATTGTCTGCTTAGCAGTGCCGGAAAGTAAGGGGAAAGAGGCTAGCCTCAATGATATTTAATCCTTAAGAGATTTTCCTAGAGTTCATAACCTCATTCACTCCTGCCCCGTCAACAACAAAAAGGGATGAGCAGAAACCCCCACTTCACTCTACTGACAGTGAAAAAGTCAGAGTCCAAGTGAGCAAGAAAATTGAAGGAGGGCAACACAGTGTGTGCAAACAGGTAATAATTATCCAGTGAAGATACAGTTTCTCCCAGGGAATGCTGACCATGCTAGAGGCACTTAGAAGGAAAGCAACCCTGCCATGGAAACCATGTCCACCAACAGTTCCAACACTCTGTCCCCATTATGGAACCATTGATTGAGAAGACTCCAGACATTTACAAAGAGCAATAATGTCATTCCCATCGGGCTCTGCTGGGGGTTACACTGGAATAAGGCCACAGCATTAAAAGGAAATGGTTAATCCAGTTATTGGGGGAAATTCAGAGACACTGCATTTCAGAGATCACAAGGTCGTCAACAATTCCTTGGCTGGTCTGATTCCTGATGAAATTAGACCTTTCTTTTTGGTGCACACTTTGTGCACTTAAAAGAAGGGAAGGAGGAATTACCGGCCAATAGCAGTAGGCAACAAGTTACGGCCGCCTCATATCCAAAACTGCTGTCCGAAGTATTCGTCACAGGCAGCCATGAGCTTCAACTCAAACCAGCTTGGCTTTTTGGGTCTCTCAAGGAAGTGAACAACGGTTCATACAACAAGGGCATATATCACAACCTTCCCTGAGGACAATGCAGTGGTAAAATTAGATTTCAAGAATGCGTTCCAATCTCCTGAAAAGAACGAGGTATTAGCAGCAGTACAAGAACATTTCCTTGGTCTCTTCCCTTTGTTATCAGCCCTGGGTACAGCAAGGAAACAATGCTTCTCTTTGGAGAGCAAGAAATCACATCATTGGAGGTGTCCAACAAGGAGATCCTACTTGCACCATTTCTCTTCTGATAGCAGTTAGTGAAATCACAGTCAGACTGGACCAGCGAGCTAAACATCTGGTTCTAATGATGCACATCTTAGCAGGTACAAAGGAAGTCCCTCCAACATGATCTACACAGAAATGACACGGGGACAGGTAAATGGGTCTCGTCCTGAATCCATCCAAAATGTGAAATCATACATCATCGTCAACAAGTAGATAAATGCAGATGAGATCAAACTACCAGGAGCAGCATTCATTGCCCCCACAAATAGTGTCCTTTGCTATGAGCACCTCTGGGAAGCAATGCCATTGACACAATTCTCAGGAAGAAATTGGAAGAGTTAAGGAAATGGAACTACGAATAGGCAATCTGGACACCCCGACGATGCCTTGACTTCTCACAAAGGTGCTTGAGTCTGCCCATGTTGACACATATTTCCTTGATTTTCACCCTTCATATGATAACCTCTATACTGCAACGAATATACAGTATTCTGAGGGAGATTTTTTACGAAAGTACTTAACCTTACCTAGAAGATGGGCAGTGGAACCCAAGCTAACACTACCGATCAGATAGGAGGCAATTGGTGTCCGCAAGACATCTACAAGATTTGGCGTTTACCTTCATTTCTGTCCTCGAGTATTTCATCCCGAGAGCTTGTAGCAGCAATTCTCCTGAACAACTTAGGACAAGATTGGAGTCCCCAGGACCAAAAAAATCATTGACGGAGCAATGATCTGGATAATCTAATGGGCTCAGAAACCAGAACCTCTCCCTCAACAACTACAAACAATACGAGCACAGGGATGTCCAATAGTGGAAAAATATAGCCTTAACAAAGCTTCAGAGTGGTCAGCAGGGAAGGATCGAGCCCCCCCTCCCTTTCAGTGAGAGTCCCCCTCATGGCTGGGGATTTCCTGTTGGCTGTTCCCAACTCCACCATGTCACACGCCGCGCCCCACATAACCATCCTGCATCGGTGTTGCCCTTTCAGACTTGCCGCCCCTATTTCTCGCCGAACACAGGTGTATTTTTGGCAGTGGAAGCAGCAGACCGATTCGGTACCACTGGTCTTGTTTGCCATAAATCCTAGGGAAAGATTGCAAGACATGAGGAGGTTAATAGACAATATCAAGAGGAGCCTCCACAACAGCCTGGATGCCCACAGTAAGAGGGAACCACCACAACTAAGCAGATCAGATGGCAGCCATAAGCGTCCAGATGGTATCATCAACCTTCAAGCCTGGACAGATGGGAAGCAGGTGGAGGTGTGGGACTATACATGTGGCACTACCTTTGCTGATACCTTATCTCCAAACACCAGTGAAGGGAAGGAGGGGCAGCTGCCAGCTTCAGGGGAGTCCCAAAAGTCTAGAAAATATGGAGAAACTAGCCCCAACATTATATGTTTTGTTCCCATATGCTCAGAGACCTTGGCTTTTTTTCATGGGGAAAGAGTGCATCTAATTCCTTACAGAGCTTGGAAAAGACCATCAGGTGTAACTAGGGATCCCAGTGGCAGCTATTTATCTGTTCCAGCGGCTCAGTGCGGGCTGTTCAAAAGGGGTAATGCTTGTTGTATTTTGGGCACACTCCCCAGCTCTGAGTCTGATGAGGATTTTCTGCTTATAATCGTGATACACAACGTAACAACATGTACCTTAATGCCACCTTTATATCAACAAAGTATCTCTTAAATCTTCTGTAATCTGTACCAATTATGTTAATAAAATATTCCTATTTGGTAGAAAAAATATTATATACATAAAAAGTGGGGATGGAATGGAAGTGAAAATTCAAACGCTTTCAGGGAAGAAATCCAAATATTCTTCCTAGAAGCCTTTTTTAATGCCACTACTCCGAGGCTAAGGGTCCCACAATTAAAATATATATATATATATAAATATAAGTAGTATATATATATATATATATTCGATTATATTTATATATATTATGTATATATAATTATATATATTATATATTATTAACTATATATTTTCAAGAAGTCGTGCCGTCCTCCACACCAGAGTCAGGGTGACCCAAAAAAGAAGAAATCCTCAAAAATAAAATACTTTCATCATCAATCAACACTTTCACCTCACTCACGTACAATCCACATCACTGTTTTGCAGAGGAGCTCAGAATACAACAGTTTAGAAGCATATACGTATAAAAGATCCACAACAAATCCCTCCAAACTGCTAATATATCCCAAACCCCTCCTTTAAGTGCAGGCATTGAACATCCCAATTTCCAGACTCAAGTTTCGGCTTTATAAAAATAACCCGGTTTCCCTGAATCCCTCACTAAATATTACCCATCTCTCACACCAACAGCTTGTCAGTCCCAATACCATACGACTCACTTCACTCTAACACGCTCACGCACGCTTGCCTGGAAGTCCAAGCCCCTTCGCCCACAAAACCTCCTTACCCCTCCAACCTTTTTGAGGACAAAACCCCTACCTCCCGCCTTCTTCCCTACAGATTTAACGCTCTCCATGTTCATTCTACTTTTTAAACCCTTCTACTCTAAATGACCAACCACCTCAACAACCCCTCTTCAGCCCACTGACTAATACATTTCTTAACTCCACACCTTCTTCTAATAATCCACACTCCGAATTTACTGCAAAATATTTGTCAGCATAGTTGCTGATCCCTGTGTATATAGCATAGACATATAGTATCATCCATGTGCTATTAGATAGGAGATCCATTATTAGTCCTTTGACTTTGGGTGACGTCACGGGATGCGCTGTGTACGTTCGTACCCTCCAGCCTTGGTCTCATCTGCGTCTTGACACATCTAGACAGGCAGAGCTGGGCCTCCGATTTCTCATCATCACAGTCTGACAAAATATGTTACCATCCAACAATGTGTTGGTCTAACCATTCAACCTCTGATATCTCCATTTAAGAACCCCTACGATATATTTCCACCACACATTGCCTTAGACAGGACATCTCCACTGCCCTCCAACCCACCTCCTCGCTTCTGCATTTACCACCTCAAGCTTCACACCCAGATAAGATTGTTTGGGTACTACTATACTTTCATACATTCCCTCTTGCCTCCATAATAACGTTTTTTGTCTCCACATATACCTCACTCACCACTCACCTGGGGGAAGGAATCAATTCAAATGATTAACCTCATCCTTCATACATCCATCCGCTGACACGTCAACTCCCCAATAACTGAAAGAAATCAACTTCTTCCATACTCCACCTCCCCAATTTGATATCCATTTTTCTTTAACTAAATCATTTGAATACCCTAATTACCTTAACTCTTTCTATGTTCACTTTCAACTTTCTACTTTAACACACACACCCAAACTCGTCCACTTATGCAAATTTTTCTTTAGAATCTCCCATATAT
>NW_026465911.1:0-13560 GCF_026875155.1 Cherax quadricarinatus
AGAAGACACCCGGGTAACTTTTGATGACACCCGGAAAAAATTTGTAGACACCAGGAAATAGTTGGAAACCCGGTACTTTGTAGCACCCGGATACTGTTGACACCCGGGTAAATTAGCATGACACCCGGATAACTTAGCATGACACCCGGATAACTTAGTATGACACCCGGATAACTTAGTATGACACCCGGATAACTTAGTATGACACCCGGATAAGTTAGTATGGTACCCGGATAACTTAGTATGACACCCGGATAACTTAGTATGATTTCCCGGATAACTTAGTATTACACCCCCGGGTGACTTAATATGACACCTGGATAAAATTAATAAGACACCTGGATAACTTAAAATGACACCTGGATAACATAAAATGACCCTGATAACTTAAATATAAACACCTGGATAACCTTAATATGACACCTGGATAACTTAATATGACACCTGGATAACTTAATATGACACCTGGATAACTTAATATGACACCTGGATAACATAATATGACACCTGGATAACTTAATATGACACCTGGATAACTTAATATGACACCTGGATAAGTTAGTATGGTACCCGGATAACTTAGTATGACACCCTGATAAATTTCATTGTTCTGGACGGGTTTCCCTGTCATATTTCGTTGTTCTGGACGGGTTTCCCTGTCATATTTCATCCTTTTTTTTTGGGTTTGTCTGTCATATTTCATTGTTCTGGACGGGTTTCCCTGTCATAAATTTTTTTGTTCTAGACGGTTTCCCTGTCATATTTCATTGTTTTTGGACGGGTTTCCCTGTCATATTTCATTGTTCTGGGTGGGTTTCTCTGGTCATATTCATTGTTCTGGACGGGTTTCCCTGTCATATTTCATTGTTCTGGACGGGTTTCCTTGTCATATTTCATTGTTCTGGACGGTTTCCTTGTCATATTTCATTGTTCTTGACGAGTTTCCTTCTCATATTTCATTGTTCTGGACGGGTTTTCCTTGTCATATTTCATTGTTCTGGCCGGTTTCCCGCCATATTTCATTGTGCTGGAAGGGTTTCCTTCCCCATATTTCATTGTTCTTGAGGGTTTTCGTTCTCATATTTCATTTTTCTTTAAAGGTTTCGTTCTCATATTTCCTTGTTCGGACGGTTTCCTTCTCACATTTCCTTGTTTGGACGGGTTTCCTTCTCATATTTCTTTGTTCTGGACGGGTTTTTCCCGTCATATTCATTGTTCTGGACGGGTTCCCTGTCATATTTCATTGTTCTGGACGGGTTTCCCTGTCATATTTCATTGTTCTGGACGGGTTTCCCTGCCATATTTCGTTGATCCGGACGGGTTTCCTTCTCATATTTCATTCTTCTGGACGGGTTTCCCTCTCATATTTCATTGTTCCGGACGCGTTTCCTTCGCGTATTTCATTGCTCTGGACTGGTTTCCTCCTCATATTTCATTGTTATGGACGGGTTTCACTGTTATATTTAATTGTTTTGGACGGGTTTACCTGTCATATTTCATTGTTTGGACGGGTTTTCCTCTCATATTTCATTGTTCTGGACGGGTTTCCTTCTCATATTTCATTGTTCTGGAGACCTTTCCTTGTCATATTTCATTGTTCGGGACGGGTTTCCATGTCGTATTTCATTGTTCTTGACTGGTTTCCCTGTCATATTTCATGTTCTGGACGGATTTCCCTGTCATATTTCATTGTTCTGGACGGGTTTCCTTCTCATATTTCATTGTCATGTACGGGTTTCCTTCTCATATTTCATTGTTCTGGACTGGTTTCCTTCTCATATTTCGTTGTTCTGGACGGGTTTCCCTGTCATATTTCATTGTTCTGGACGGGTTTCCCTGTCATATTTCATAATTCTGGACGGGTTTCATTCTCATATTTCATTGTTCTGGGCGGGTTTCCTTCTCATATTTCATTGTTCTGGGTGGGTTTCCTTCTCATATTTCATTGTTCTGGACGGGTTTACCTCTCATATTTCATTGTTCTGGACAGGTTTTCCTGCCATATATCATTGTTCTGGACGGTTTCCCTGTCATATTTCATTGTTCTGGACGGGTTTCCCTGTCTTATTTCATTGTTCTGGACATGTTTCTCTCTCACATTTCATTGTTCTGGACGGGTTTTCTTCTCATATTTCATTGTTAAGGACGGGTTTCCCTGTCATATTTCATTGTTCTGGACGGGTTTCCCTGTCATATTTCATTGTTCTTGACGGGTTTCCCTGTCACATTTCATTGTTCTGGATGGGTTTCCCTGTCATATTCATTGTTCTTGACGGGTTTCCCTGTCATATTTCATTGTTCTTGACGGGTTTCATTCTCATATTTCATTGTTCTTTATGGGTTTCGTTCTCATATTTCCTTGTTCTGGACGGGTTTTCTTCTCATATTTCATTGTCCTGGACGGGTTTCCTTCTCCTATTTCATTGTTCTGGACGGGTTTCCCTGTCATATTTCATTGTTCTGGACGGATTTCCCTGTCATATATCATAGTTCTGGAAGGGTTTCCTTCTCATATTTCATTGCTCTGGAGGGTTTCCCTGTCATATTTCAATGTTCTGGACCGGTTTCCCTCTCATATCTCATTGTTCTGGACGGGTTTCCCTCTCATATTTCATTATTCTGGACGGGTTTCCCTCTCATATTTCATTGTTCTGGACGGGTTCCTTCTCAATTTTCATTGTTCTGGTCGGGTTTTCCTGTAAAATTTCATTGTTCTGAACGGGTTTTCCTCTCATATTTCGTTGTTCTGGACGGGTTTACTTGTCATGTTTCCTTGTTCTGGACGGGTTTCCTTCTCATATTTCATTGTTGTGGACGGGTTTCACTGTTATATTTCATCGTTTTCGACGGGTTTTCCTGTCATATTTCATTGTTCTGGAGAGGTTTCCCTGACATATTTCATTATTATAAACGGTTTCCCCTGTCATATTGCATTGTTCTGGACTAGTTTCCCTGTCATATTTCATTGTTCTGGACGGGTTTCCCTGTCATATTTCATAATTCTGGACGGGTTTCATTCTCATATTTCATTGTTCTGGGCGGGTTTCCTTCTCATATATCATTGTTCTGGACTGGTTTCCTTCTCATATTTCAATGTTCTCGATGGGCTTTCTTCTCATATTTCATTGTTCTTTATGGGTTTCGTTCTCATATTTCATTGTTCTTTACGGGTTTCGTTCTCATATTTCTTTGTTCTGGACGGGTTTCCTTCTCATATTTCTTTGCTCTGGACGGGTTTCCCTGTCATATTTCAATGTTCTGGACCGGTTTCCCTCACATATCTCATTGTTCTTGACGGGTTTCTCTCTCATGTTTCATTATTCTGGACGGGTTTCCCTCTCATATTTCATTGTTCTAGACGGGTTTCCTTCTCAATTTAAATTGTTCTGGACGGGTTTTCCTGTCAAATTTCATTGTTCTGGACGGGTTTCTCTGTAATATTTCATTGTTCTGGACGGGTTTCCCTGTCATATTTCACTGTTAAGGACGAGCTTACGTGTCATATTTCGTTGGGTTTCCCGGGCGGGTTTCCTTGTCATATTTCCTTGTTCTGGACGGGTTTCCCTGTCATATTTCATTGTTCTGGACGGGTTTCCCTATCATATTTCATTGTTCTGGACGGGTTTCCCCGTCATAATTTCAAATTCTGGACGGTTTCATTCTCATATTTTCATTCTTCTTGGGGGGTTTTTTCCCTTTTCATATTTCATTTCGGGACGGGTTTACCTCTCATAATTTCATTGTTCTGGGCGGTTTCCCTGTCATATTTCATTGTCCTGAACGGGTTTCCCTGTTATATTCATTCTTCTGGACATGTTTTCTCCCCTCACATTTCATTGTTCGGACTGGTTTCCCTGTCATATTTCATTGGTATGGACGGGTTTCCCCCGGGCAGGTTTCATTGTTCTGGACGGGGTTTTCCATGTCATATTTCATTATTCTGGACGGGTTTCCTTGTCATATTTCATTGTTCTTGGAGAGTTTCCTTCTCATATTTCATTGTTTTGGACGGGTTTCCCTGTCATATTTCATTGTTCTTGGAGAGTTTCCTTCTCATATTTCATTGTTCTGGACGGGTTTCCCTGTCATATTTCATTGTTCTTGACGAGTTTCCTTCTCATATTTCATTCTTCTGGACGGGTTTCCGTCTCATATTTCATTGCTCTGCAGAGGTTTCCCTGTCATATTTCATTGTTCTTCAAAAGTTTTCTTCTCATATTTCATTGTTCTGGATGGGTTTCCCTGTCATATTTCATTGTTCTTCAAAAGTTTTCTTCTCATATTTCATTGTTCTGGATGGGTTTTTCCCTTCAAATTTTCATTGTTTTTTCAAAAGTTTTCTTCTCATATTTCATTCTTCTGGACGGGTTTCCGTGTCATATTTCATTCTTCTTGACTGGTTTCCTTCTCATATTTCATTGTTATGGACGGGTTTCCTTCTCATATTTCGTTGTCCTGGACGGGTTTCCTTGTCATATTTCATTGTTCTGGTCGGGTTTCACTCTCACATTTCAATGTTCTGGACTGGTTTCCCTGTCATGTTTCATTGTTCTGGCCGGTTTCCCGGCCATATTTGATTGTTCTGGACGGGTTTCCCTGTCATATTTCATTGTTCTGGACGGGTTTCACTCTCATATTTCATTGTTCTGGACTGGTTTCCCTGTCATATTTCATTGTTATGGACGGGTTTCCCTGTCAGGTTTCATTGTTCTGGACGCGGTTCCCTGTCATATTTCATTATTCTGGACTAGTTTCCTTGTCATATTTCATTGTTCTGGACGGTTTTCCTTATCATATTTCATTGTTCTTGTCGAGTTTCCTTCTCATATTTCATTGTTCTTGACGGGTTTCCCCGTCATATTTCATTCTACTGGACGGGGACCCCTGTCAAAATTTCATTGTTTCTTGGGCTGGTTTTCCCTCTCATATTTCATTGTTCTTGACGGGTTTCCTTCTCAAATTTCGTTGTTCTGGACGGGTTTCCTTGTCATATTTCTTTTTTTCTGGACGGGTCCCCACCTTATTTCATTGTTCTGGACTGGTTTCCCTGTTACATTTCATTGTTCTGGCCGGGTTTCCCGGCCATATTTCTTTGTTCTGGACTGGTTTCCTTCTCATATTTCATTGCTCTTGAGGGGTTTCGTTCTCATATTTCATTGTTCTTTACGGGTTTCTTTCTCATATTTCCTTGTTCTGGACGGGTTTCCTTCTCATATTTCCTTGTTCTGGACGGGTTTCCTTCTCATATTTCATTTTTGTGGACGGGTTTCCTTCTCATATTTCATTGTTCTGGACGGGTTTCCCTGTCTTATTTCCATGTTCTGGACCGGTTTCCATGTCATATTTCATTGTTCTGGACGGTTTTCCTGTCATATCGCATGGTTCTGGACTGGTTTCCCTATCATTTTTCATTGTTCTGGACGGGTTTCCTTGTCAAATTTCTTTGTTCTGGCGGTTTTCCCTGTCATATTTCATTGTTCTTGACGAGTTTCCTTGTCATATTTCATTCTTCTGGACGGGTTCCCCTGTCATATTTCATTGTTCTGGACTGGTTTCCCTGTAATAATTCGTTGTTCTTGTCTAGTTTCCCTGTCACATTTCATTCTTCTGGACGGGTTTCGTTCTCATATTTCATTGCTCTGGAAAGGTTTCCCTGCCATATTTCATTGTTCTGAACGGTGTCCCTGTCATATTGCATTGTTCTGGACTGGTTTCCCTGTCACATTTCATTGTTCTGGACGGGTTTCCCTGTCATATTTCATAGTACTGGACGGGTTTCCCTGTTACATTTCATTTTTCGGACGGGTTTCCCTGTCATATTTCATTGTTCAGGACGGGTTTCCCTGTCATATTTCATTCTTCTTGACGGGTTTCCATCTCATACTTCATTGTTCTGGACTGGTTTCCTTCTCATATTTTATTATTATGGACGGGTTTCCTTCTCATATTTCGTTGTTCTGGACTGGTTTCCTTGTCATATTTCATTGTTCTGGACGGGTTTCACTCTCACATTTCATTGTTCTGGACTGGTTTCCCTATCATATTTCATTGTTCTGGCCGGTTTCCCAGCCATATTTCATTGTTCTGGACGGGTTTCCTTCTCATAATTCTTTGTTCTTGAGGGGTTTCGTTCTCATATTTCTTTGTTCTTTACGGGTTTCGTTCTCATATTTCATTGTTCTTTACGGTTTTCCTTCTCATATTTCATTGTTCTGGAAGGTTTTCCTGTCATATTTCATTGTTCTGGACGTGTTTCCCTGCCATATATCATTGTTCTGGACTGGTTTCCCTGTCATATTTCGTTGTCCTGGACGCGTTTCCCTCTCATGTTTCATTTTTCTGGACTGGTTTCGTTCTTATATTTCAATATTCTGGACGGGTTTCTTTCTCATATTTCATTGTTGTTGATGGGTTTCGTTCTCATATTTTATTGTTCTTTACGGGTTTCGTTTTCATATTTCCTTGTTCTGGACGGGTTTCCTTCTCATATTTCCTTGTTCTGGACGGGTTTCCTTCTCATATTTCATTTTTCTGGACGGGTTTCCCTTTCTTACATCATTGTTCTTGACGGTTTTCCCCGTCATATATCTTATTTATGGCGTGTTTTTCCCTTTTCATATTTCATTCTTCTGGACGAGTTTCTCTGTCTTATTTCAATGTCTTATTTCCCTGTCCCTATTTCATTGTTCTGGACGGTTTCCCTGTCACAATTTTATTGTTATGGACGGGTTTTCCCTGCATATTCATTGTTCTGGACTGTTTTCGTTATCATATTTCATTGTTCTGGACAGGTTTTTTCTGTCAATCTCATTGTTCTTGTGACGAAATATCCTTCTCATATTTCATTGTTCTGTACGGGTTTCCTTCTCATATTTCATTCTTCTGGACGGGTTTCCTTGTCATATTTCATTCTTCTGGACGGGTTTCCCTTTCATACTTCGTTGTTCTTGGACAGGTTTTTCCTTCTGTTATTTCATGTTATGGACGGGTTTCCCTCTCATATTTCATTGTTCTTGACGGGTTTCCTTCTCATATTTCGTTGTTCTGGACTGGATTCCTTGTCATATTTCATTGTTCTGGACGGGTTTCACTCTTATTTCATTGTTCTGGACTGGTTTCCCTGTTACATTTCATTGTTCTGGACGGGTTTCACTCTTATTTCATTGTTCTGGACTGGTTTCCCTGTTACATTTCATTGTTCTGGCCGGGTTTCCCGGCCATATTTCTTTGTTCTGGACTGGTTTCCTTCTCATATTTATTTGCTCTTGAGGGGTTTCGTTCTCATATTTCATTGTTCTTTACGGGTTTCTTTCTCATATTTCCTTGTTCTGAACTTGTTTCTTTCTCATATTTCCTTGTTCTGGACGGGTTTCCTTCTCATATTTCATTGTTCTGGACCGGTTTCCTCTTATATCTCATTGTTCTGGACGGGTTTCCCTCTCATGTTTCATTGTTCTGGACGGGTTTCCTTCTCATATTTCAATGTTCTCGACGGGTTTCCTTCTCATATTTCATTGTTCTGGACGGGTTTTGCGGCCATATTTCATTGTTCTGGACGGATTTCCTTCTCGTATTTCATTGTTCTTTACGGGTATCGTTCTCATATTTCCTTGTCCTGGACGGGTTTCCTTCTCATATTTCCTTGTTCTGGACGGGTTTCCCTCTCATATTTCATTGTTCTGGATGGGATTCCTTCTCATATTTCAATGTTCTGGACAGGTTTCCCTCTCATATTTCATTGTTATGGACGGGTTTCCCTGTCAGGTTTCATTGTTCTGGACGCGGTTCCCTGTCATATTTCATTATTCTGGACTAGTTTCCTTGTCATATTTCATTGTTCTGGACGGTTTTCCTTATCATATTTCATTGTTCTTGACGAGTTTCCTTCTCATATTTCATTGTTCTTGACGGGTTTCCCTGTCATATTTCATTCTTCTGGACGGGTACCCCTGTCATATTTCATTGTTCTGGACTGGTTTCCCTGTAATAATTCGTTGTTCTTGTCTGGTTTCCCTGTCACATTTCATTCTTCTGGACGGGTTTCGTTCTCATATTTCATTGCTCTGGAGAGGTTTCCCTGCCATATTTCATTGTTCTGAACGGTGTCCCTGTCATATTGCATTGTTCTGGACGGGTTTCCCTCTCATATTTCATTGTTCTTGACGGGTTTCCTTCTCAAATTTCGTTGTTCTGGACGGGTTTTCTTGTCATATTTCATTGTTCTGGACTGGTTTCCCTGTTACATTTCATTGTTCTGGCCGGGTTTCCCGGCCATATTTCTTTGTTCTGGACTGGTTTCCTTCTCATATTTCATTGCTCTTGAGGGGTTTCGTTCTCATATTTCATTGTTCTTTACGGGTTTCTTTCTCATATTTCCTTGTTCTGGACGGGTTTTCCCTTTTCATATTTTTTTTTTTTTTGTTCTGGACGGGTTTTCCTCTCATATATCATTGTTCTGGACTGGTTATTCTTTCATATATAATGGTTCTGGACGGGTTTCCTTCTCATATTTCATTGTTCTGGACGGGTTTTCCTCTCATATAACATTGTTCTTGACTGGTTATTCTTTCATATATAATGGTTCTGGACGGGTTTCCCTGTCATATTTCATTGTTCTGGACCGGTTTATCTGTCATATTTCGTTGTTCTGGACGCGTTTCCCTCTTATATCTCATTGTTCTGGACGGGTTTCCCTCTCATGTTTCATTGTTCTGGACGGGATTCCTTCTCATATTTCAATGTTCTAGACTGGTTTCCTTCTCATATTTCATTGTTCTGGACGGATTTCCTTCTCATAGGTAGGTAGTAGGTTGGTAGACAGCAACCACCCAGGGAAGTACTACCATCCTGCCAAATGACTGTGAAACAAAAACCTGTAACTGTTTTTGCATGATGGTAGGATTGCTGGTTTCTTTTTCTGTCTCATAAACATGCTAGATAACAGGGATATCTTGCTACTCCTACTTACACTTTGGTCACACTTTCACAGACACGCACATGCAAATATATATACATACATCTAGGTTTTTCTCTCTTTTTCAAATAGCTCTTGTTCTTCTTTATTTTTTCTATTTTCCATGTGGAAGTGGAAAAAATCTTTCCTCCGTAAGCCATGCGTGTCGTATGAGGCGACTAAAATGCCGGGAGCAATGGACTAGTAACCCCTTCTCCTGTAGACATTTACTAAAAAAGAGAAAAGAAAAACTTATAAAACTGGGATGCTTAAATGTGCGTGGATTATTGCGGATGACAAGAAACAGATGATTGCTGATGTTAGAATGAAAAGAAGTTGGATGTCCTGGCCCTAACGAAACAAAGCTGAAGGGTAGGAGATTTTTCAGTGGGGGGAAATAAATGGGATTAAATCTGGAGTATCTGAGATAGTTAAGCAAAGGAAGGGGTAGCAGTTAATGTTAAATGATCAGTTATGGAAGGAGAAAAGAGATATGAATGTGTAAATTCAAGAATTATGTGGATTAAAGTAAAGGTTGGATGCGAGAAGGGGTCATAATAAGCGTGCATGCACCTGGAGAAGAGAGGAATGCAGAGGAGAGAGAGAGATTTTGGGAGATGTTAAGTGAATGTATAGGAGCCTTTGAACCAAGTGAGAGAGTAATTGTGGTAGGGGACCTGAATGATAAAGTAGGAGAAACTTTTAGAGAGGGTGCGGTAGGTAAGTTTGGGGTGCCAGGGGTAATGATAATGGGACCCTTTGATTGAACTTTGTATAGAAAGGGGTTTAGTTATAGGTAATACATATTTTAAGAAAAAGAGGATAAATAAGTATACAAGATATGATGGAGATCGACACCATGCCTAACCCTTCTAGGGTAGGGTAGGTGCCTGAGCCCGAGCCTTTAGCTCATAAGACTGTCATTCCCATTTGCCCCCTTGGGGCGGGGATGGCAGACCAGAGAGGCCTAGCTTGTGGCTAGGGCCTTGGGGACGGTTGGTCCCAAAGATGAGGAGGTACTTGTGCCTCCTCCCATGGGAGACTTAGGTCTCAGACACTCCCTAAAGAGGGAGCCAAGGCCGGGCCACCACTTGGAAAAGGCCCGGGCCGGGAGAATACCGGCAAATATTTAATAATAATAATAATAAAGATATGAAGTAGGCGAAATGACAGTAGTTGTTGGATTATGATTGGTAGATAAAAGACTGTTGAGTAGACTTCAGGATGTACATGTTTATAGAGGGCCACAGATGTAACAGATCACTTTCTAGTTGTAGCTACACTGAGAGTAAAAGGTAGATGGGATACAAGGAGAATAGAAGCATCAGTTAAGAGAGAGGTGAAGGGTTTTTAAACTAAAAGGGGGAGGCATTTGGGGGTAAATTTAAACACTTTTGGGAGGATAGATGGGATAATGAGATTTATGGGCAAGGGGGTCGAAGAGGTAGGGGAGGTTTAAAAATGTATTTTTAGATTTGTTTCACAGAATTTTGTGGTTTACAGGAAAGGGGGGGTGCGGGAGGGAAAAGGAGCGTTGGGTGGAATGATGATGTAAAGAGAGTAGAAAGGGGAAAAAGTTAGCTTTAAGAGAATTTTTTAAAAAAGTAAAAGTGAGGGCAAGGAGGGAAGAGTAAGGGAGAAAAAGAGAGAGGTTAAGAGAGTGGGGGAAGCAATGTAAAAAGAGGCAAAGAGAGAGGGGGTTTAAAGATGTTATCAAAAAATTTTTGTTGAAAATAAGAAAAAGTTTTTTAGTGAATAAACAATTAAGAAAGCCCCAGAGAACAAAAGGATTTGTCAGTTTTAAAAAAAGGAAGGAAGTTTTTAAATGAGAGTTAAAAGGTTTTTGGGGAAAATGGGGGGGAAAAATTTTGGGGGAATTTTTTAAATGTTGATGAAAATTTGGGAAGCTGTGATTTTGTTTAAAGGGCCCAAGGGGGAATAACATCTTTAAGGAGTGAGGAAAGCCAGTTGTGAGTGTGGGGGAAAATTCTGAGGCAGTAGGGAAAATAAAAGGGGGAAAGGGAGCTGGATTGATGGGATAAGATAGAAATGTTAAAAGCAGGTGGGGATATAGTTTTGGAGTGGTTTGGTGCAATTTTTTATAAATGTATGGAAGAGGGTAAGGTACCTAGGGATTGGCAGAGAGCATGCATAGTTCCTTTGTATAAAGGCAAAGGGGATAAAAGAGAGTGCAAAATTATAGGGGATAAGTCTGTTGAGTATACCTGGTAAAGTGTATGGTAGAGTTATAATTGAAAGAATTAAGAGTAAGACGGAAAATAGGATAGCAGATGAACAAGGGGGCTTTAGGAAAGATAGGGGGTTTGTGGACCAGATGTTTACAGTGAAAATATAAGTGATACAGTATTTAGATAAGGCTAAAGAGGTCTTTTGGCATTTATGGATTTGAAAAGGCGTATGACAAGGGTGGATAGGGGGGCAATGTGGCAGATGTTGCAAGTGTATGGTGTAGGAGGTAGGTTACTGAAAGCAGTGAAGAGTTTTTACGAGGATAGTGAGGCTCAA
The DNA here is from genome assembly GCF_026875155.1 of Cherax quadricarinatus. Classification (NCBI taxonomy): domain Eukaryota; kingdom Metazoa; phylum Arthropoda; class Malacostraca; order Decapoda; family Parastacidae; genus Cherax; species Cherax quadricarinatus. The sequence continues at coordinate 11,480 of NW_026465911.1, forward strand.
GTTAGAGTATGTAGGAAAGAGGGAAATTTTTTCCAGTAAAAGTAGGCCTTAGACAAGGATGTGTGATGTCACCGTGGTTGTTTAATATATTTATAGATGGGGTTGTAAGAGAAGTAAATGCGAGGGTCTTGGCAAGAGGCGTGGAGTTAAAAGATAAAGAATCACACACAAAGTGGGAGTTGTCACAGCTGCTATTTGCTGATGACACTGTGCTGTTGGGAGATTCTGAAGAGAAGTTGCAGAGATTGGTGGATGAATTTGGTAGGGTGTGCAAAAGAAGAAAATTAAAGGTGAATACAGGAAAGAGTATGGTTATGAGGATAACAAAAAGATTAGGTGATGAAAGATTGAATATCAGATTGGAGGGAGAGAGTATGGAGGAGGTGAACGTATTCAGATATTTATGAGTGGACGTGTCAGCAGATGGTGTCTATGAAAGATGAGGTGAATCATAGAATTGATGAGGGAAAAAGAGTGAGTGGTGCACTAGGAGTCTGTGGAGACAAAGAACTTTGTCCTTGGAGGCAAAGAGGGGAATGTATGAGAGTATAGTTTTACCACGCTCTTATATGGGTGTGAAGCATGGGTGATGAATGTTGCAGCGAGGAGAAGGCTTGAGGCAGTGGAGATGTCTTTCTGGGGCAATTTGGGTGTGAATATAATGCAGAGAATTTGGTTTGGAAGTTAGGAGGGTGGGGATTACCAAAACTGTTGTCCAGAGGGGAGGAAGGGTTGTTGGGGTTGGTTCGGACAGGGAAAGAGAATGGAGCGAAACAGAATGACTTAAGAGTGTTCGTCGTAGTGGAAGGAAGGGGGGGTAGGGGTCGGCCTAGGAAAGGTTGGAGGGGGGGGGTAAAGGAGGTTTTTTTGTGCGGGGGGCTTGGACTTCCAGCAGGCAGCGTGAGCGTGTTTGTAGGAGTAAATGGAGACAAAGGGTTTTTAATACTTGGTGGTTGGAGTGTGAGAAAGTAACTTTTAAAAGGGGATTGGGAACCGGCAGGCCGGACTTGAGCCTGGAGAGGGGAAGTCGTGCCTGGTCTAAAGGGGGGGGTGTTATGTTGCATTTTTAAAAACTGTAGTGGGTAAAGCACCCTTCTGGAAAAACAGTGAGGATGAATGATGGTGAAATTTTTTTTTTTTCGGGCCGCCCCGCCTGGGGGTGAATCGGCCAGTGTGATAATAAAAAAAATAAAAATATTTCTTTACGGGTTTGTTCGCATATTTCCTTTTCTGACGGGTTTCCCTTTTTATTTCCTTGTTTTGGACTGGTTTCCTTATCATTTTTCATTGTTCTGGACGGTTTTCCCTGTCATATTTCATTTTTTTTGGACGGGTTTCCCCTTTTCATTTTTTCCCTTTTTTGGGTGGTTTCCCTTCATTTTTCATTCTTTGGACGGTTTTTTTCCCCGTCATATTTCATTGTTCTGGACGTGTTTCCTATCATTTTTCATTGTTTGGGGCGGGTTTCCCCGTCAATTTCATTTTTCTGGACGAGTTTTTCCTGCATATTTCATTTTTCTGGAGGGTTTCCCTGTATATAAATTGGTTCTGGGCGGGTTTCCTTCTCTATTTTATTTTTCTTGACGGGTTTCCCTGTCATATTTCATTGTTTGGACCCGGTTTCCCCGTCTATTTCGTTGCCTGGAGCGTTTCCCTCTCATGTTTCATTGTTCTGGAGGGGTTTTCCCCTATATTTCAATATTCTGGACGGGTTTCCTTTCATTTTTCTTATTCAGGCGGGTTTCACGGCCATATTTCATTGTTCTTTTTGGGTTTTTTTGTTCTCATATTTCATTGTTTTTTGCGGGTTTTTGTTCTCATATTTCCCTTTTTCTGGACGGTTTCCTTCTCTATTTTTTTTTCTGAAGGGTTTCCTCTCAATTTCACGTTCTGGGCGGGGTTTTCCCGTCATTTTCATAGTTCTGAACGAGTTTCCCTTTCTTTATTATTGTTTTGCGGGGTTTTCCCCGTCATATATCTTTTTTCTGGAGTGTTTCCTTTATATTTCATTGTTCTGGGGGTTTCCCTGTCATATTTCATTGTTCTGGAGGGTTTCCCTGTCTATTTCATTTTTCTGGACG
>NW_026465912.1:0-13747 GCF_026875155.1 Cherax quadricarinatus
AGTGATCTTTGTTATCGTGCATCTTTTCATATTCCTAGGTTTTGACTAAATTGGCTAATGTTTGACTGTGGAACTCTGTAGATGTTTATCAATGTGAGAGGTTTTTGTAGGTATTTGGATTTGAATTTGGCTATTATATATTCCTCTCTCTGCACACTAATCTTCCTTTATGACTCAGTATATACTATTTTCTCCCCAAGATTGGCTCCAAGTGCTAGACTGATGTATCGTATAAGATTGATGGCACAAATTAAAGTTCTAGCACGTAAGAGCGACCGTGAAAACACGAGAAAACACGGAGAACAACGAGGCACACACCACACGCTTGTTGTTGGACACTATACTGCACCACCTCTCACTGACCAGCTTGTGGGTGGTGGGCCGGACACTATACTGCCGCACCTCTCTTTGACCAGCTTGCGAATGGTGGGCCGGACACTATACTGCACCACCTCTCACTGACCAGCTGGAGAGTGGTGGGCCAGACACTATACTGCACCACCTCTCTCTGTCCAGCTGGTAAGTGGTGGGCGGGACACAATACTGCACCACCTCTCACTGACCAGCTGGTGAGTGGTGGGCGGGACATTATACTGCACCACCTCTCACTGATCAGCTGGAGAGTTTTGGGCCATTCACTATACTGCACTTCCTCTCACTGACCAGCTGGAGAGTGGTGGACTGGACACTATACTGCACCACCTCTCACTGACCAGCTGGAGAGTAGTGGGCCGGACACTATGCTGCACCACCTCTCACTGACCAGCAGGAGAGTGGTGGGCCGGACACTATACTGCACCTCAGCACACTGACCAGCTGGAGAGTGGCAAGCTGGACACTATGCTGCACCACCGCACACTGACCGGCTGGAGAGTGGTGGGCTGGACACTATACTGCACCACCGCACACTGACCAGCTGGAGAGTGTTGGGCTAGACACTGTACTCCACCACAGCACACTGACAAGCTGGAGAGTAGTGGGCATGACACTGTACTGCACCCACCGCACACTGACCACTGGAGAGTGGTGGCCCAGACACTGTGCTACTCTACCTCTCACTAACGTTAACAATAAGATCAACAACTAAGAAACTCACTCTGGTTGCTTTTTTTCTTTGATAGTTCAGCTTTGAGCAAGAAATGTTGAGGGAGGGGGAAACATGTAAGACTCCGGAGTGGAACATCGGGAACCCCTAGAGGAACATCAGGAAACCCGAGTGGCATATCAGGAACCGGGAGTGGAACATGGGGATGCCGGAGTGAAAGATTTGGAAGTTTAGTGTGGAACATCGGGAAGGTCTAGTGGAACATCAGGAAGCCGGAATTGAACTTTGGGAAGCCGGAGTGGAACATCAGAAAGCCGGAGTGGAACATTTGGAAGCTGGAGTGGAACGTCGGGAAGCCAGAATGGAATGTCGGAACTGGAGTGGAACATCATGAAGCCGGAGTGGAACGTCAGGAGCCAGAGTGGAACATCGGGAAGTCGGAGTCGATACTGAGTAAGTTGTCGGGGGACTCTTTATAACCCATCAAAGTATAACTTGTGTTGTTGGTAGGTGAGTGTGATAAAGTGAACAATAAACAGTGTTTGTGGTGTCTAACGCAGGTGAGTAACACCTGTGGTGTCTAACACAGGTGAGTAACACCTACCTTTTTAAAATACAACATTCATTGCATAGATGATACATAGAGAGAGTTTGACCCATGAAATATAGTGTATTAAGGCGCCACACATGATCATATCTGTGTCTTGTTGACTGTATTACCTTCTCGGTTTGACTGTGTTCCCTTGCTCAGCTGTGGACTGTGTTTACCTGCTTCAGTGTTGACTGTGTTACCCGCCAGGTGTTGACTGTTGTTACCTGCTCAGGGTTACTGTGTTACCTCAGGCAGGTTGACTGTTACCTGCTCGGGTGTTGACTGTGCTAGTTGCTCAGTTGTTGACTGTGTTTAGCTGCTCAGGTGTTGAGTGTGTCAGGTTGTTATTATCATGCATAGCAAGTGTTTAGTTGTTCAGGAAGCAGCAGATTTAGTGCTCAGGCAGTACCACTTGTTAGGTGGTGAGGCACAGCGGGTGTTAGGTGGTGAGGCAGCAGCAGGTGTGGTGGTGAGGCAGCAGCAGCAGGTGTTAAGTGGTGAAGCAGCAGCAGCAGCAGGTGTTAGGTGGTGAAGCAGCAGCAGCAGGTTTTAGGGTGGTCAGGCAGCAGCAGGTTTAAATTAGTAATTTTTAAGGTTTATGTTGTAGATGAATGGTTCAGAGAACCGACATGTAGATAAATTAGACACATGACCACGATGTGGTCAGTTGGACTGACCACATCGACTCAAGGTTGGGGGACTGATTACCTCATTCTCCCCCTGTTATTCAAGATTCTACTTGGTATGGACTGATGAAGCCACTGTGTGGCAAAACGTTTCCTCAAAAAAAGATACCCAGGAGTTGCACATGTGTCTAATTTATCAACATGTCGGTTCTCTGAACCATTGATCTACAATCCTGTCAGACACTGCAACTTCTTGGGATCTTAATACTTGGGAATTTCTTCGCTTGCCTAACCCTTGGGCACGCCCTACTTCCACAATGGACAAATGTGACACCACCTACGACGCTGCACCTTTTCTGCTACGGTTTATAAGCTCCTTCCCCGCCCATATGCCGTATTCTATTCAAGATTGATGGACTGAACCACATCGACTCAAGGTTTAGGGACGATTACCTCATTCTCCCCCTGTTATTAAAAATTCTCCTTGGTATGGACTGATGAAGCCACTGTGTGGCGAAACTTTTTCCTCAATAGAGATACCCAGGAGTTGCACATGTGTCTAATTTATCTAAGGTTTATTTTTTTTTATTATCACACTGGCCGATTCCCACCAAGGTAGGGTGGCCCGAAAAAGAAAAACTTTCACCATCATTCACTCCATCACTGTCTTGCCTGAAGGGTGCTTTACACCACAGTTTTTAAACTGCAACATTAACACCCCTTCTTCAGAGTGCGGGCACTGTACTTCCCATCTCCAGGACTCAAGTCTGTAGACAGCCTGTACTGTCGCACAAACAGCCCATGCTGCCTGCCAGCTTATTTTCATATTTCGCGGGCACTAAGGTCTGCCCTCTGTAGCCAGGCCTCTCGGTGGGCATGCCAGCCTGCCTGCCCTTGCCTCACTCTCACTCACACAGTGGCCTAGCAGGAAGACATAAGGCCTACTCCTAGCTCTCTCTTGTGGATGGCCCTCCCGGCCAGGGGCACAACACACAAGCCTGTGTACCCACCACGACTTAACAATAAATAAGAAGCCCCTGAAGACGAAATCATTTACTCCCCGCTACAAGAACACTAAATAATCCTTTTATAAATGGTGGAAAGCGGTGGTGGCAGCAGTGTGTTTGCCCAGAGAGAGGAAGGAAGGAATGAAGTTGTTCACTTCATCCCCCTACACAACAAACATCCGTCTCTCAACGAGTTATCCTGATGTCGTGTCTGCACGTTGGAGCATCCAGACACAGGTACAAGCAGGATCCAGCCGATATTTACCGAATTTCTTCGAGAATTGTAAGTGGCGTCCCAGTGACTCCACACTAGAGTGTCCCACGCTGTTTCTCAAGTCACTGTTCAGTTTTCACTTGTATGTTGCTGTTGTTGTTCAGGCTGGGGCACAGCTGTTTCAGCAAGCCAGAGGTGAGTTTTGTGGTGATTTCTGCGTCCAGTGTGAGTTCTCCATGTGTTTGTGGGTGGAGGAAGTGGCTGCTTCTTGCCTCGCCCTGCTGTACTCTCACACCTCACCAGCCTACCATACACCACTCACCACTACTCACTCCCTCTCTGTGTTTTCTGTTGTTTTCCATTGAATTCATTGCCAGGGCTGTGTATCCGAGTGCCCGAGGCCACTCGAAGCCCCGTAGATCATGACGCCACGTGGATCCCGATGCCACGTGGGTGTGGGCGATGTCACATAGACCTACGAAGCCACGTGAGTTACCAGATGCCCTAGGCCACATGCTGTGGTCTGCTGCCAGCATCACATTGACGTCACCGATGATGCTGCCCGACTTTATGACGTCACGATGTCTGCGCCTGACGTCACCTCGAGATGTCTGCTGACATCACAGTGCTGCTGACGTCCCCTTGCACATCACGCCTGACATCACATGATGTCACCATCGAGTGTTTTGTAATTATTTCAGTACTGTCCAAAGACTGAGAGAAGATATATGTTGTGCAAAATAATTCCTCTAATTTAGTGTTCTCACATATTAGTGTATGCACAGAAAAGCATCATTTGCTAGTTTAAGCCATGTTGCACCGAAATGTACCTTTGGGTGTTTAAAGTTTCCGTGTGTCCAGTGAGGTCTGAGCCAGACCTAAGTAGCACCACTGTTCTAAGTCACCCGATGTGACCAGTGCATTTGACAGCTGATTTACTCAAGCCCCCGAGTGACCGAGCCCTCTTGAAACAGAAAGCTTTTATGGCTCGTCGCTCGTGATGTTCTGCAGAATTGTACCTGCAACGTTTCCCCATCGAGATTTGTTTCACTTCACCTCCAGACCGTCAGAGTGCAGTTATTTTGTAGAGAAACAAGTCGGGGATGCTTAGACTAACCTCTGCTATAACTCCAACTGCTGAGAGAATGACACTCGCCAAGCCGCAGTTAGCCACTGTGGGCAGGCGCTGTGTCAGCCGCGTGTCACAAGTTTCAGTGAGCAGCCTGCCAAAGAAGATGTCACTTTGACTGCTACTCACTCACTGCAGTCTGATTATGTATGATGTTATGACCCCAGATTTTTTCGCCCAGTCGTCTCTGCCACAGCTCGCTCCACAGCTCGCGGCAGTGACAGCACAGTGACAGTACAGTTGAGAAGTGTCCTCCTGAGTCGCTTGCCAGAAGTCCTGCCCAGTTGCCGAGTTATGTCGACACCTCACTCGAGGGCACCAGCATGTTGTGCCCCAGGTTGACTAAAACCCTGCAGCGACTCCTCGATGACTGCTTCACTGTTCCAGAGGAGACCATACCCTGTTACGTCACAGCTCAGCCGCAACGATGTCTCCTGTGTTGCAGTATCTGTCCCAGATGCAGGAAGGGGTGCAATGATGCCCATCGACGCTCACTGCCTATGACCACGATGTTTTAGCACACCCCACATGTTTTTTTCTTCCCTCCCTGTAGGAAGTTTTTTTTCCATGTCCATATGTAAAATATACGTTTTTATTTTGTGTTCTCGGGCCCTGTTCCTACGAGAGAGAGACTGCCGCAGCCGCAGCCGCAGTCGGCTGCCGCAGCCCCAGCAAGCAGCAACAAGGCTCTCCTATATCTTGCCATTCCCTGGGCCTATCCAAACTCCAGTGATGGCCAAATTGCAAGTACTGCTGCAACAAAATGAAAGGGAACCATAATGACATAAAAACTGATGGTGACGACAAGAAATGGACTAAATATGACAAAAGAGTTCCCGGCTTTCCCAAGTGCCAACCTGCTGCCAGGCTTTGAATCAGACACGAGACATTTTCCAACTACAATGAAATAACTGACCTCCATATCAACTGAAACCATGTTTAACGGAAGACAATATGGCAGAAAACTGATCAACAAAACTCCAAGGAAATGACAGGACTGTAGGACTTTTTTCGTAAATCCCAAAAACGGGGGAAAAAGAATTGAGCATTTTAAACATGGCTGACCAGCATCCAAACCCCAGCTACTGCCAGATGTAAAAACTAGCGAAGTGAAGTTCTCATTTTTTACTGACGTTCATCTGTTGACAGTAACATCATATCTGTACCACCATCATATCACCTGTACCAGTGCTAACGAGAGGGAAAAACACAGGAGACATCGTCAGATCAACAGTACAAAACTCAAAGGTTATGGGACGGTTATCCCTCAGTGCCAGTCGTGGGAAAGAAGTGAATAGTTAAACAGTCCCAAAGGGTTTAAAGTTTTAGTACTGACCTATATTCAGCTGACCAGTTGCACAGTGAGAGAAAATAAACAGAAAACGCCAAATATATCTTAAACTCAAGAAGTCAGGTTGTAGGTGGCGTTTTACTTCCCTCAGTGTTTTAAAAATGGGTGAGTCAGCAGACCAGGTCAGGCAGACAACAACCACCACACACCCCCGATAAATGGAATTTAGGGGGTTTTGGAAGGATAAAAAACCCTTGATTAAACCTTTCTGGTACCCCGAATGGAAAGGTTTTTAGAAGTTAATAGGTGAAGCTGGACTGTGAAGTGAGCCGGGAAGGGGAGTGTGTAATAAGGGGTTAACTGTAAGGGGTTTGTGAAGTTAAGGGAAAAATGTGAGTAGTGAAGAGGGTTTTTAAGAAGAAAATTTATAGTAATTCAGTGGTGATTGCTAAAGCAGATACTAGGGTGTACTAGGTGACTGGAAAAGAGAAATAAATATTATTGTATATGAGTAAAAGAGCAAAGAGTGAAAATGGCAGGCATTATGGGGGTACAGGCTGCCATAATTATATTTATCTTTCTTCTTCAATTCCATGAAGAAAGAAATCAGTCACGGGGGCTGGAAAAGGTGAATGGAGTAACAGCGCCCTGGACAGTAAAAGCCCAACAGTTGCCATCCTACCAGAAAAGTAAACCTCACTATCGCCACAAGGTATTGCAACACCGCATACACAAACAAAAACAGTGGCACACAGTTCTTATTGTAGTGCTCTTAAGTGGTGATATCCACACTAATCCAGGACCTCAAACTATTGAGCAGAGGCAAAACAGACAGATAAATGATGGTGATAATGACGGACTAGTAGCTAGGAATGATAACCTCAACTCCATATGTAATGCATACTTAGGTCAATATGAGACAATACAGCCATTATTATCTCAAACACTACCAAACAGGTGCATACACTGTACTAAAGCACGCATGAAAAACGGAAAAGGCACCTTATGTAAAATGTGTAAGGGGTGGGTGCATGATGGATGTATGTAAATTATAGCAATGGTGCCAGAAATTTATTTTGTGTGTAACAAATGCACTTTGGCACAGTTACCCTTTAGCAATGATGACATTGATTTACCTAATTTTAATACAAAAGACCCATTGCCATATACTGATGATTATAATTGTTTTATGAAAAACAGGCCTTCACTTTATTCATGTCAACGCAAGATCACTTCTTTCCCAATTTGGCAGAGATTAGGATTTTAGCTAACAAAATTAGGGCGGCAGTTATAACCATCTCTGAATCCTGGTTGGATGATATGGTGACTGACGACGAGGTCAAAATAGAAGGTTACAATATAAAACGCTTAGATAGGAACAGAAAGGGTGGTGGAGTATTGCCTACATTAGAAATGACTTAGCTTACAACCCAAGACCTGATTTAAATAACATTAAACTGGAGATTCTATGGTTTAAAGTGCTGCTTCCCAAGACCAAACCGATCTTAGTAGGAAATAGTTACCGCCCTCCTAAACCCCGGATCAGTTCTTAGAAGACTTTTCCAGAGTATTGTCCGGACTTGAAAACAATTGCGAGACAATAATACTGGGCGACTTCAATATCTGTTTTCAGCAGCAAAATAATGGGCTATGCAAAAGGGAATAAGCAAATTCTAGGGTTTTAAAAAGTTACACTCAACTAATTAATACACCTACCCGGATCACACAGTTCTCAGCCACCCTAATTGACCACATACTTTGTAACCACTCTGAGAACATTAGTCAGTCAGGCTTCATTACCACAGGTCTTAGTGATCATTTCATCATTTACTGCACCAGGAAAATCACTAGGGATAGGATAGGCCTACACAGGACAATAAAAATGAGGTCAACTAGAAACTACAGTAAAGAAACACTGGTAAATAGGCTACACAATTGTGACGGAGAAGATAACAAGGTTTTCACGGACGTAAACGATGCCTGGAAAATTCAAAACAATGTCACTACCATCCTTGATAATAAATTTCACCAGTTAAGAGGTTAGGATTAAACGAAGAACTGAACCCTGGATGACTACTGAGATATTAGATAATATGAAATTCAGAGACCAGCTGCTAAAAAGATTTAAAGCAAACAGACAGGATATTGCAGCACTAAATGAAAATTTCCCAAAGGGTGAGGGAAAAGAGTACAGAGACTTACAAAAGGAGCAAAGGGAAAGCACTATTGCTCAAAAATTGAAGAGTATAAGCATAACCCCAGAAAACTCTGGCAACAACTAAAACAGTTGGGTTATAGCCATAAGCCAGTAGATAGGTCTAACATAGTACTCACTATCGATAATGAGGTATGCCACGAAACATCTAAGGTGGCAAATTGCTTTAATTCCTACTACACATCTGTTGCATCAACACTAGTAAGTAAACTACCAGCTGAATCAAATACCTTTAACACAGACTCTGATAAGTTTCAAACATACTATACCAATAAAGGGGTAACCCCAAACAGTTGTCAACTAGTAAGTGTATCTCATGACTTTATTCAAAAAGAACTAAGCAGGTTAAACCCAACTAAGAGCACAGGACCTGATAACATTCCGTCTAAGTTCCTAAAAGATGGTGCTTCTGAACTGTCAATCCCTATTTCTCACATAATGAATCTCTCAGTCACCACCGGAGGGGTTCAAGGAGGCCAGAGTTACTCCTATCTTCAAGAAAAATAGTAAGTCTGATGTAAGCAACTATAGACCTGTTAGTATACTCATTATAATATCCAAAATTCTAGAGAGGGCGGTGTACTCTCAAGTAGTTAAGTACCTTAATGACGACAACATTCTCCATAGCTTTCAATCGGGCTTTAGAAGATCTTACTCAACCGACACCTCCCTAATTAATCTGATGGATTACCTGAGAACTGAAATGTCAAAGGGGAACCTCATAGGTATGGTAACCTTAGACCTGCAAAAGGTCTTCGATACTGTCAACCACAATATATTATGTATGAAACTTCAAGCTATCGGTATAGGTTCTGTAGACTAGTTTAAATCCTACCTTAGCAATAGAGACAAATTTTCAAATCAACAAAACGGAATCAGAACACCTGCCGATAACATTTTGGGGTTCCCCAAGGTAGTATTCTGGGTCCCTTATTATTCTTATGTTATGTCAATGACATGCCTATCAGTGTCAAGTGCAAACTCTTACTGTATGTAGATGACAGTACCCTGTTTTGTGTCAGGTAAAAGACCCACAAGATATAGCTAATGTTTAACACTGGAACTGGAGTCCTGCAGCAATTGGTTATAGACAACAAACTATCATTACACCTCGGGAAAACTGAAGCCATTCCCTTTGGCACGAAACATAAACTGAGAAGGGTAAATAATTTTAATATCCAGTGTAATGGGGAGCCCATCATTTTTGGGTTTTATCATAAAATATCTGGGGAAACCCCTTTGACCCATGCAAAGTCAGGAGAATTGATAGGGAACAGTGTAAATAAAAAAAGCTAATGCCCAGACTGAAGTTCTGTATAGACAAGCACAGTGTCTACCTAGTGAGGGTCGCAAGACCCTATGTCTAGCCCTTATACAATGCCATATGGATTACCTTGCTCTTCATGGTACTCTGCCTTTACAAAAAAAAATAAAAGATAGGCTGCAAATCACCCAGAACAAAATCGTAAGATTCATCCTGGGGCTGGGGCCAAAGAACATGTAGGCCAGGATGAATTACAGCAGGGTTTGGGTATGCTGAATTTTGAAGACAGAGTAAAACAACTGAAGCAAATCATGTTTATAAAATTGCTGACAAACAGTCCAAATACTTGCTGTCAATTTGTCAAGGTTGGGAACCAAAGCAATCATAGTACTAGGGGGAGAGAGCACAGCTTTGTAGTACCCACAGTCATTGGCCAAGCTTCAAACACCTTTTATTGTACAGCAATAAAGGAATGGAACAGGCTACCTGCACATGTCAAAGCCAGTCATAGCATGAACCAGTTCAAGAAGAGTGCCAAAAGGTGTCTGATGAATGTAGCTACAGAAAGGGAGGGGAATGATTTTCTATTTTTTAGCTAACATACGTGTAAATTTTACCCTATTCCTAGTAATGACCCTCGTATTGTAGATAGTCTTAATGACCCTCGTGTAGAAGATAGTCTTTTTAGTATGATAATAAGATGTTATCTTCATTATAGAATAACAAGAAAATATTAAACCTTTATAATATATTAATAAGGTAAAAGGACCCCAATGGAAATAAGTCACTCTGTCTGACTTTTTTGGGTTATCCTAGGTTCTCTACACATATCTGGGTATGTATGATAATTTAAATGTAACTGTATTTGTGTATACCTGAATTAAACTTACTTACTTACTTAACCACCAGTATTGTCACGTCGGGACGATGCGCGGTAGGTGGCCGAGCATACGTAGACAGCCTGTACTGTCTGCACAGACAGCCCATGCTGTCTGCCAGCTTTGTTCATATTTCGCGGCACTAAGGTGCTGCCCTCTGTAGCTAGGTCTCTCAGTGGGCAAGCCAGCCTGCCTGCCCTTGCCTCACTCTCACTCACACAGCGGCCTAGCAGGAAAACACAAGGCCTACTCCTAGCTCTCTCTCGTGGGATGGCCCTCCTGGGCCATGGGCACAACACACAAGACTGTGTACCCAACACGACTTAACAATAAAGTAAGAAGCCTCCAAAGACATATCATTTACTCCCCACTACCAGAACACTAAATAATCCTTTTATAAGACCGGCCTGTCAGTTTCCCTGAACCCCTTCATAAATGTTACTTTGCTCACACTCCAACAGCACGTCAAGTATTAAAAACCATTTGTCTCCATTCACTCCTATCAAACATGCTCACTGTGAGGGAAAAGTTCAATAGGTATGAGTAGCGAGGGAGTATATAGTAACAATAGTTTCATTGCAGGCTACTTGTTAAGGTAGGGTAAGTCAAGCTCCCGCTATTCCCGCCTTTTTCCCCCACCCCGAAAGTGATAGTTTGACTGCCGGCTGCTTGTTAAGGTAGGGTTAGTCTAGCTCCTGCTATCCCTTCCCCTCCTTCTTCCCCCCCCAAAAGGTGATGTGTGGGGCTGCGGTCCAAACAGTAATCACTAGACTCACAGCTCCCAGCACTACTGTAAGTACATGCCTGCCTTGTATTCTAGTGGATTTATTGGTTGAAAGCTTCACTTTTGACCAATAATAAACTTAGTCCTTTCAGTCTTGCTCTAAGTTGACTGCTGTAATAATCACCACATCTTTTAGGTATTGTACTTATCATGGAGAGTGATTTCTTAAGCAGTGGGTAACCTGTATCTTTCCAGCTTGGATGACATCAATGAGTAGAATTGATGGAGATGGACTAACGTCCTGAAACTTCCCCTTTTTGGATTTAATTACCTGTGCACCTGTATGAAATTGCAGGATGTAACCCCTCATCATTACAGCGGTAAAGAACCTGCTTTCCTGTCATCGGGACAGAATACTCAAGGCTATACTGTGAAGAACTAGCCAGTGGGTTGTAACCAACACCTGTGACTGCCCCCCATCATCGGCAACGGCTACGATTTCAACAAGCAGTGTCACCAACACCAGACACCCAAGTTTTATATTAGCGTTGAATTCAGTTATCATTTACATTTTTTATTTTTCATTTTCTTTAATGTAGGATTAAAAATTTCATAGTAAGTGTTTTATTTAAAAAATTTTCTATATAATGAAGTTTTTTATGTTTGACTGTTATTATTTTTTTTTTCTATTCATTAATTTTCCCTGAGGAGGAGCCAGCCTTGGTAATACTGTCTGAAGTTATTACAGGGCTGAGTAACCCTTCACACTTACGCATGTCTGCTGGAAGTCCAAGCCCTCGCACACAAAACCTTCTTTACCCCCTCCCCCCAACCTTTCCTAGGCCGACCCCTACCTCCCCTTTCCCTTTTCCACTACAGACTGATACACTCTTGAAGTCATTCTTTTTCGCTCCATTCTCCTCTACATGTCCGAACCACCTCAACAACCTTCCTCAGCCCTTGGACAACAGTTTTGGTAACCCCGCACCTCCTCCTAACTTCCAAACTACGAATTCTCTGCATTATATTCACACCACACATTGCCCTCAGACATGACATCTCCACTGCTCCGCCTCTCCTCGCTCCCAACTTCATCACCATGCTTCACACCCATATAAGAGCATTGGTTTAAAACTGTACTTCATTACAATCCTCTCTTTGCCTCCAAGGACAAAGTTCTTTGTCCTAAGGTTTTGCTACATAATAAACAATAAGTAACTCAGCTGTGCAAAAAACAGTTAAGATTTTGTTTGGATTTTAACCTGGAGGGTTACCCACCAAGAATAACCCAAGAAAGTCAGTGTTATCGAGGAATGTCTGTCTTTCTTACACTGTGGTCCTCAATGTTGTCCCCAGGATGCCACCCACACCAGTCCACTAACACCCAGGTACCTACTTGCTAAGTGTAAAGGACAACATTGTAAGTTTCCCCCCCACCAGGAATCGAACCTGGACCCTCAGGTGTGAAGTGAGAAATTGCCAGCCCGGCCACATTAAGATAAATTAGGAATAAGGTTTTACCGTGACTGGTTTAAAGGGGAGAAACTTCAGGAGTGTTTCCTTACACTAGGTGTCCTGTTCACTAGCCAAATAGTTGTGTGTTAGTGGACTGGTGTGGGTTGCATCCTGGGACAAAACTGACAAACTAGTATTTAGTCACTTGGCCATAATACACTCTGTAATTATTATTTTACTACAATTAAACCACACAATAACCAAATTCTGTAAACTCAGCATTTTAATCCTTATATAGAATAAACTTTGAATTTGAATTTGAATTTGACCTACTTGCCCGAAATGCTCTGCATAACAAGCGGCTTTTTATTTAGTAGTATGTCACTGATGTCAGCTATGATCTGTGTACCTTGTGCTGTACTTGTAGTAAAATAAAGATTATTATTATTATTATTATTATTATTATTATTATTATTATTATTATTATTATTTGTTTATTTTTTATACCTTTGCATAAAAAAAAGTATTTCTAAGAAATTCAATGTAATTTAGTGAATATTTACACTTTTTAATTCATACAACCAATATACATCATGGAACATGTAATCATTTCCTGTGCAAAATTTTTATTTTTGAACTATAAGGAAATTGATCTCATTATTTTCTGGTTAAACTTATGTAACCTAACCAAATGTTACTTAACTTAGTCTAACCTAAACCCTTTCCCAAAGTAAATGTTGCCTAACCTGACATAACCTTACCAGACCAAACCTAGCCCAACATTTCTGATTATTGAAAATACAGGTCTCCCTTAACATTCCACGAGGGTTAGGGGATCAAGAGCCTTGCGAATGTTGAAAAATTGCAAATGTTTGGTGCCCCCAAAATATTGTTGAAGATTTTGGGCTTACCTGCTGTGTGTAATTTTTAATATATATAATGAACACTTAGTGATAAATGACAGCAAATCGTCTACACAGCCCCCCCTGCAGACGAGGTCTAGAAGCTGGGCGAAACCATCACAACATTGGGCTGTCAAGATATACAATTTGTAAGTATAAATTACCCCCAGGGAGTGTTATGTCAGCATATTTCATTCGATGATGGCTGACGAAATACCTACTTGTTTGACTCAAAAGTCCACACCTTACTGCCGATTATAGGTTGATTACAAACTCCCTTTTGACTCAAGAAAATTTCGCAATCCCCCGATCTACAAGAAATTCACATACCCTTTCTCTTTTTAACGGAGCTATGGTGTTTCAAAAACCTTCGACAGGGTTGGTGACTTGATAGAAGCTGAAGTG
>NW_026465913.1:0-13676 GCF_026875155.1 Cherax quadricarinatus
TGGTTTAAATTTTGTTCCCTCGTGACTTTTCATTATGCGATCTTGGACTCCGCAATACATGTCTAAACCCTCGATTATGTTGTGATCTGAGTATATTGTTTTTGATATGGTGACATTTCGTATCAGATCATCATTGTTATTGAAGATGAGGTCTAGTGTATTCTCCATTCTAGTAGGCTCTATATTTGCTGGTTTAAATATAATTTTTTGCAGAAATTTTAAAAGCTCGGTGTGTGTGTGTGTTTTCGTTAGAGCTGCCTCCTGGTGTTATCACTGCAACAACATTATTTGCTACATTCCTCCATTTTAAGTGCCTAAAGTTGAAATCCCCAAGGAGCAAGATGTTGGGGGCAGGAACTGGCAGATTTTCCAGACAGTGGTTAATTTTTTAACAGCTGTTCCTGGAATTGCTGGGACGTTGCATCCGGAGGCTTGTAACTACCACAATGACTAGGTTTTGGTTCTCGATCTTTACTACTAAAACTTCCACTGCATCATTTGAGGCATTAAGCAGTTCTGTGCAAAGAAGTGACTCTGCGATGTACAGGCCAACCCCCCCCCCCTTTTGCCTGTTCACTCTGTCACTTCTGTAAGGGTTGTAACCTGGGATCCATATTTCGTTGTCCAAGTGATCCTGTATGTGGGTCTTTGTGAAAGATGCGAACATTGCCTTTGCCTCTGCAAGCAGTCCATGGATGAAAGGTATTTTGTTGTTCATTGCTGGCTTTAGACCCTGTATATTTGCAAAGAAGAATGTCATCGGACTGGTGGTATTGTTGGTGCTGGGTGCAACTGATTGCAAGTGCTAAATAAGTCACCATGGGCCCAAGGAAAGCTAGTGCAAGCCCTTTGGTAAAGAAAGTGAGGAACACGATCGAGTTCAAGAAGAAAATCCTTGAAAAATATGAGAGCGGAGTGAGTGTTACAGAACTTGCCAAGATGTATGGCAAACCCCATTCAACTATCACTTCGATCGTGTTGAATGAAAGGATATAAAGTGTGCTGTTTTTTGCAAAAGGGGTAGATCAGAAGGTTACAGAAAACTGCGGGGCAGGGGATAGTGCGGGGTTAGAGGGTAGCAAGAGATTAAGGTAGAAAGAGCTGAAGGTGTCATCAGAGTTTGTGAAGTCAGTTTTTGTCAAAAAGTCAATGAGAGAGTCCGGATGAAAGGCGGGTCCATCAGTGAGAATGGAAGGTAAAGAGAGAGCAGCGGAGCGAAGACGATATTGGAGGTAAATTCTGTGTGCTTGTTGATAAAGTGGGCAGTCTAACAGAATGTGGCTGACCGATAATGGAACCTGGCAATTCTCACAGAGAGGAGAAGGGCGCCTCTCCATGAAATATCCATGAGTAAGACGAGTATGGCCAATGTGAAGACGGGAAAGAGTAGTCTCCCAACCTCGACACTGGTGACAAGAAGACGGCCAGTAACCTATACTCGGTTTAATAGACTGAAGTTTGTTACTGAGCAGAGTAGACCAGCGTTGCTGCCAACGGGTATGAAAGTGTGTAGCTATTGCAACAAAATAGTCTGTAAATGGAACACCTCTATATGAAACTGGTAGGTCATGTACTGCTGACCATGCAGCAGTGCCTGCCTGTTCATTGCCCTGTACAACAAGTTGACCAGGGACCCAACAAAAAACAATATCTTTATGCTTGGTAAAGATGCGGTATAACCAAAATTGGATACGGAGGACTAAGGGGTGAGGTGTATCAAATTTCTTTATAGCCTGTAAAGCACTAAGGGAGTCTGAGACAACCACAAATGATGACACAGGCATAGGTGCAATACGGATAAGTGCTGCAAGAATGGCATGCAATTCAACAGTAAAAATACCAGCCGAAGATAGTAAATGCCCTCGTAGGACGCTGTCCGGAAACTTAGAGCCATCTGTATACACTGCAATGGCATGAGAATGAGAATGGAAGTGGTCAAGAAAAAGAGAGCGGGAAGCTACCGTAGACAGTTGGGCTTTCGAGCAAGGGAGTGAGAAAGAACAGACTCGAACAGCTGGAACTTCCCAGGGGGGTAGGAAAAAGTGAGATGCTACATGAACATGGAAAGGTGGTAATTGAAGAGAAGACAAGAGCGAATGTATGTGAAGAGAGAAGGGACGGAGCAAACAGGGGTGGCGAACAAATAAAGAATGTCTACTAATATCAGTGACCATTCTATAAATGGAAGGACTGCAGAGATAATGAGAGGGTACATAGTAGCAAAGGCAATGGGCATCACAGCGATTGGATAAGAATGGAACGTTCGCTCCTGCATAGAGGCTCTCAACAGGGGAAGAGCGAAAAGCATCAAGGCATAAACGTATTCCTTAGTGATGAATGGGGTTAAGGCTAGAGAGAGTAGCAGGAGAGGCTGCTGAATAGATCTGTCCACGTGCCTAGTTGTGCTCCCGGTTTTCTCGTGTTTTAACGGTCGCTCTTACGTGCTAGAACTTTAATTTGTGTCATCAATCCTATACAATACATCCCTCTAGCGCCTGGAACCAATCTTGGGCGGAAAACATTATATACCGAGTCAAAAAAGGAGAATTAGTGTGCACTGCATAGCAGAGTTTACTGCCAGAGGGGAATCATAGGCCTGTGTCCCGTGTGGAAAAAAATAATAATAATTGAACTTTTCATGTCAGAGGAAAGAAAGTCTCCCTGATAACATTGAGTATACATAGTGTATAGTGTATACTACAGTGGCTCCCTAGTATATTGTTGATAAAGGCTAAAGTGTCATTTGAAAACAGGTGAATTTGTAAATGAAGTGATAAGCCTATAGAGGAAGGTGCCAGAAGTCGCCAGAAACTTACCACAGGTCAGCTGTTTTTAATAATCTTCCTGGCCTGCTAGTGTACTCGCATATAATCTAGTGATACCAGTGAATAGCAGAATACAGTGTTGTAGTAGCAACTAACTAGTATTATAATGGTACTTAGTGGAGTGGAGTGACTTTCATTAGTTTCTTTTCTTGAAATACGAGACGTTACTGTGAATTTCATATAACCTGTAGTTACCAGCGGTCGCAATATACACAACGAGAAGCAATTATTACTACAGAAAAAGCGTCCTTCCTCCAAAATTTGCACCAGTCAACTATAGTGATAATATAGCATTTATTGTGGTGGAGACGAAAAAAAAAAAAAAAAAAATAGAAAAGCCAGATACAGCGATTGATAAACAAGGAGGTGACCGTTCGTCATTGTAGGAGCTGCCAGATATCACCGGCTCTTCAACACGCAAGTTATACTTTTGTATCAGTCAAATCACATATTACTCGGTGTTGCGGCCCCCTGCCAAACTAGCGGTTAAATAGTTAACCTGCCGGCCGGCAGTACCACTGGGTACGTCATCAAACCCAATGTGGGGACTGCTGAGCCGGCCTTAGAGCAGTAAGAGCCTGAGTGCCTCACGGTGCACATCTAAGCAGTAGGTACCTGACCACCTAAGGGTACAGTCTACTGGCTTTAGTAACAGTATGTACCTGAGCGCCTCAGGATACGCACCTAAGCAGTAGGTACCTGCACACCTAAGGGTACACGTCTACTGGCTTCAACATTAAGTACCTGAACTCCTCAGGGTACACGTCTATGCAGTAGGTACCTGACCACCGAATCGTACCTATCTACTGGCGTTAGAAGAACCGCTCACTGCAGCTCACTGAGTCTGTTGGCCTCAGTTACTTGACGGCCGCATTCAGTGAGCTTGCAGCATGGTGTTCGGCTAGCGGTGTGTCAACCGCCTTTGGAGAGGATTTACTGGACTACCGGTGATGTCTGTGGACTCACCGTCTACGCTGATCAACTGTGGGCCGGAATCATCAGATGCTGTTTGGTGGGACATTACATGAAGAAAAGGTTGGAGTGTTACACTGAACTGGGCCAGGACCGTAGTGTGACACTTAGGGACGTATGATGGAGTGGAACACTGAGATATGTACAGGACCGTAGTGGAACACTGAGATGAAAAGGGTGTCGTGGGACACTGAAGATGGCCTGGTTGTAGTGTACACTGAATAGTATCGTGTGACTGGCCTCGTGTCGTGAGAAGCAGTTGATTGTAATTTATTATTATACAAATGTTATTTATAATTTATTATTTTAGCATAGATATATATATATATATAGTGACACAATAGTGTCAAGAGTTGTACCCTGTGTAGGGTTATTAATTATTTATTATTTTAGTAAAATGCTGATTATAATTTATTATAGTAACATGTACATATTATTATTATATCATAGTTCAAATACCTCTAGACCAAAGATAGTTGATTTTTATATATTAAAGATTAATTTATTAATGTGTGTATTTATGTATCCCAAACTCTGTATTACAAAAGGAGTAAATCTTAACATCATCTTCTTTTAAAAATTACTTTTTTGTAATATATGGGGGCCTGTCCGGGATGATAATGATTATCTAGAATGATTTCTGGATGATCATATCCGGGATGACGGTTCGGGATACATATTACATTGATCTTTGTGTTTCGGTCCTTTTGTGGTGGGGGTGTTGCGGCCCCCTGCCAAACTAGCGGTTAAATAGTTAACCTGCCGGCCGGCAGTACCACTGGGTACGTCATCAAACCCAATGTGGGGACTGCTGAGCCGGCCTTAGAGCAGTAAGAGCCTGAGTGCCTCACGGTGCACATCTAAGCAGTAGGTACCTGACCACCTAAGGGTACAGTCTACTGGCTTTAGTAACAGTATGTACCTGAGCGCCTCAGGATACGCACCTAAGCAGTAGGTACCTGCACACCTAAGGGTACACGTCTACTGGCTTCAACATTAAGTACCTGAACTCCTCAGGGTACACGTCTATGCAGTAGGTACCTGACCACCGAATCGTACCTATCTACTGGCGTTAGAAGAACCGCTCACTGCAGCTCACTGAGTCTGTTGGCCTCAGTTACTTGACGGCCGCATTCATTGAGCTTGCAGCATGGTGTTCGGCTAGCGGTGTGTCAACCACCTTTGGAGAGGATTTACTGGACTACCGGTGATGTCTGTGGACTCACCGTCTACGCTGATCAACTGTGGGCCGGAATCATCAGATGCTGTTTGGTGGGACATTACATGAAGAAAAGGTTGGAGTGTTACACTGAACTGGGCCAGGACCGTAGTGTGACACTTAGGGACGTATGATGGAGTGGAACACTGAGATATGCACAGGACCGTAGTGGAACACTGAGATGAAAAGGGTGTCGTGGGACACTGAAGATGGCCTGGTTGTAGTGTACACTGAATAGTATCGTGTGACTGGCCTCGTGTCGTGAGAAGCAGTTGATTGTAATTTATTATTATACAAATGTTATTTATAATTTATTATTTTAGCATAGATATATATATATATATAGTGACACAATAGTGTCAAGAGTTGTACCCTGTGTAGGGTTATTAATTATTTATTATTTTAGTAAAATGCTGATTATAATTTATTATAGTAACAT
The DNA here is from genome assembly GCF_026875155.1 of Cherax quadricarinatus. Classification (NCBI taxonomy): domain Eukaryota; kingdom Metazoa; phylum Arthropoda; class Malacostraca; order Decapoda; family Parastacidae; genus Cherax; species Cherax quadricarinatus. Next base: position 5,456 of record NW_026465913.1, read on the forward strand.
GTACATATTATTATTATATCATAGTTCAAATACCTCTAGACCAAAGATAGTTGATTTTTATATATTAAAGATTAATTTATTAATGTGTGTATTTATGTATCCCGAACTCTGTATTACAAAAGGAGTAAATCTTAACATCATCTTCTTTTAAAAATTACTTTTTTGTAATACTCAGGTAGATAATTTCCAGTAGATCCTTCATGTGTTAGCTCAAATCACCGACCAGTATGTTTTAAATAAGTGACCCACTGATCAGAGCAGATCGACTGGTCCGGACCCTTGACTGGTCCGAACCCTTGACTGGTCCGAACCCGGGACTGGTTTCAAACAGTTTCGTTGGACAATAAAGCAGACTGTAAACGGATGGGGTTGTAGGCACCCTTATAAACACAAACATTAAAAATCAGGAACGTGACGGTAAGCTGTCCAATATACAAAAAGAGTTAGAAACAGAAATACAAATAGCTAGAGCTTCATTTAAGGTTATTAATATAATATTCAAGAGGTTGCTAGTAGAATTGCAGTAAATCAGCCATTCAAATCATTATGAAGCTGTGTGTAGTCTGTGGTCAGTCAAACAAACGGGCTTCCACATGGATAAATTGTCATTTTTGTGGAAATTGGTGTCACGCCCCTTGTGCAGATATCCCAGAACTAGCTACAAGCAGTATTAAAACAGAGAAGTGTTTCTGGGTATGTCCAAATGAGGAAAATCTGTGGACTAAAATCACAAGGGTATTAAAAGAGGACAACATCAAAGCTGCTTTCATAGAAAACCTGGAAGCTTTCTACAACAGATGGGAACATAAAAAGTCTGGGCTGAATGGTACTGCCCTTGATACTGGCCATGTAGTCACAAACTGTAAGGCTGGAGGTGATCTCCTGGGAGACAGTAATAGTAAAGCTGGAGGTGCTGTCCTGGGAGACAGTAATGGTGAAGCTGGAGGTGTTGTCCTGGGAGACAGAAATGGTGAAGCTGGAGATACTGTCCTGGGAGACAGTAATGGTGAAGCTGGAGATTTTGTCCAGGTAGTCGGGAATTATACGCAGGAAGGAATACATAAATGACCTCATAGGGGACAGGAGCCATAGTAGGGAAACAAGTGTAGTCAAAGATAAGATAAAACCAATATTGCAAACTAGAAATACCGCAGGAAATTGCAAACAAGAGGACTCCAATAGCAATAGTGAGGATAAATTACCAAAAACAACTGGTGGGAGCTCCATTGTTGGTGCTAGGGAGGATAGAAGTAAGACAGGGAAACATGCACAAACAGGGAATACAGTCACAGAAACCCAAGGCAAGCGGAAACCAAGCCTGTGCACATACTATGCACTTGGTATCTGCTGGCATGGGAAATCTGGAAAAACAGATGGGACGTGCAACTATGACCACCCTAGAAAATGCCATGCCCATATGACAACAGGAAAATGCAAACTCCCTTCCTGTAAGCTTTTTCACCTGAAATGTGTACCTCTTCAGTACAGGAAAGACTGTGCTATAACTTAAATTGCCAGGCATACCATCTAAAGGGGACAAAAAGATACAAAACATCCAGGCCATGGGAAAACCTGGGTAGCCATAGCCACTCAAGAGGGAGAGGTTTTTTAGTGCCAGGAAGGAAAAAAAACTGGCAGGAAATGGCAGAAATCGTACACCAAATCCAGTCATTCCTGGAGTGGAACCACAGTCGATGGCCTCCACTCCAAACCAACAGATACAGATACTAATGCCGGAAAAAAAATCCCCCCCCAGTACCAACAATACCACCAGTCCGATAACATTCTTCTTTGCAAATATACAGGGTCTAAAGCCAGCAACAAACAACAAAATACCTTTCATCCGTGGACTGCTTGCGGAGGCAAAGGCAATGTTTGCGGCTTTCACTGAGACCCACATAAAGGATCACTTGGACAATGAAATATGGATCCCAGGTTACAACCTATACAGATGTGACAGAGTGAACAGGCAAAAGGGGGGGGGTTGGCCTGTACATTGCAGAGTCACTTGTTTGCACAGAACTGCTTAATGCCTCAAATGACGTAGTGGAAGTTTTAGCAGTAAAGGTCGAGAACCAAAACCTAGTCATTGTGGTAGTCTACAAGCCTCCGGATGCAACATCCCAGCAATTCCAGGAACAGCTGTTAAAAATTGACCACTGTCTGGAAAATCTTCCAGCTCCTGCACCCAACATCTTGCTCCGGGGGATTTCAACTTAAGGCACCTAAAAAAGGAGGAATATAGCAAATAATATTGTTGCAGTAATAACACCAGGAGGCAGCTCTGATGAAAACTCACACTCACACGAGCTTTTAAATCTCTGCACAAAATTCAATTTAAACCAGCAAATAATAGAGCCTACTAGACTGGAGAATACACTAGACCTCATATTCACTAACAATGATGATCTGATAAGAAATGTCACCATATCAAAAACAATATACTCAGATCACAACATAATTGAGGTTCAGACATTTATGCGAGGAGCCCCAGACCGACAAAATGAGACTAGTCACGAGGGAGCATTCACCAAATTCAACTTCAATAACAAAAACATAAAGTGGGACCAAGTAACCAAGTCCTAACCGATATAAGCTGGGAAGATATACTAAGCAACACAGACCCAAACTTATGCCTAGAACAGATTAACTCGGTGGCACTCGATGTATGCACAAGGCTTATTCCTCTAAGAAAAAGGAGGAGTAGATGTAAAATAGAAAGAGACAGGCGCTCCCTTTACAGGCGACGGAAAAGAATAACAGAGCGGCTAAAAGAGGTGAATATATCTGAAATGCGCAGGGAGACACTGGTCAGAGAAATAGCAAGCATCGAACTTAAGCTAAAAGAATCCTTTAGGAGTCAGGAATCGCGGAAGAACTAAAAAGCTATAAATGAAATCGAAAGAAACCCAAAGTATTTCTTCTCCTATGCCAAATCAAAATCGAGAACAACGCCCAGTATTGGGCCCCTACTTAAACAAGATGGGTCCTACACAGATGACAGCAAGGAAATGAGTGAGCTACTCAAGTCCCAATATGACTCAGTTTTTAGCAAGCCGCTAACCAGACTGAGAGTCGAAGATCAAAATGAATTTTTTATGAGAGAGCCACAAAATTTGATTAACACAAGCCTATCCGATGTTATCCTGACGCCAAATGACTTCGAACAGGCGATAAATGACATGCCCATGCACTCTGCCCCAGGGACAGACTCATGGAACTCTGTGTTCATCAAGAACTGCAAGAAGCCCCTATCACGAGCCTTTTCCATCCCATGGAGAGGGAGCATGGACACGGGGGTCGTCCCTCAGTTACTAAAAACAACAGACATAGCCCCACTCCACAAAGGGGGCAGTAAAGCAACAGCAAAGAACTACAGACCAATAGCACTAACATCCCATATCATAAAAATCTTTGAAAGGGTCCTAAGAAGCAAGATCACGACCCATCTAGAAACCCATCAGTTACACAACCAAGGGCAATATGGGTTTAGAACAGGTTGCTCCTGTCTGTCTCAACTACTGGATCACTACGACCCAAAGGGCCTAAATGCACTAGAAGACAAAAAGAATGCAGATGTAATATATACAGACTTTGCAAAAGCCTTCGACAAGTGTGACCATGCACGCTAAAGGAATAACAGGAAAAGTCGGTCGATGGATCTATAATTTCCTCACTAACAGAACACAGAGAGTAGTCGTCAACAAGTAAAGTCCGAGGCAGCTACGGTGAAAAGCTCTGTTCCACAAGGCACAGTACTAGCTCCCATCTTGTTCCTCATCCTCATATCCGACATAGACAAGGATGTCAGCCACAGCACCGTGTCTTCCTTTGCAGATGACACCCGAATCTGCATGACAGTGTCTTCCATTGCAGACACTGCAAGGCTCCAGGCGGACATCAACCAAATCTTTCAGTGGGCTGCAGAAAACAATATGAAGTTCAACGATGAGAAATTTCAATTACTCAGATATGGTAAACATGAGGAAATTAAATCTTCATCAGAGTACAAAACAAATTCTGGCCACAAAATAGAGCGAAACACCAACGTCAAAGACCTGGGAGTGATCATGTCGGGGGGATCTCACCTTCAAGGACCATAACATTGTATCAATCGCATCTGCTAGAAAAAATGACAGGATGGATAATGAGAACCTTCAAAACTAGGGAGGCCAAGCCCATGATGGGCACTCTTCAGGTCACTTGTTCTATCTAGGCTGGAATATTGCTGCACACTAACAGCACCTTCAAGGCAGGTGAAATTGCCGACCTAGAAAATGTACAGAGAAAATTTCACGGCGCGCATAATGGAGATAAAACACCTCAATTATTGGGAGCGCTTGAGGTTCCTAAAAACCCGTATTCCCTGGAACGCAGGAGGGAGAGATACATGATTATATACACCTGGAAAATCCCAGAGGGACTAGTACCGAACTTGCACACGAAGATCACCCACTACGAAAGCAAAAGACTTGGGAGACGATGCACCATCCCCCCAATGAAAAGCAGGGGTGTCACTAGCACGTTAAGAGACCATACAATAAGTGTCAGGGGCCCGAGACTGTTCAACTGCCTCCCAGCACACATAAGGGGGATTACCAACAGACCCCTGGCAGTCTTCAAGCTGGCACTGGACAAGCACCTAAAGTCAGTTCCGGATCAGCCGGGCTGTGGCTCGTATGTTGGTTTGCGTGCAGCCAGCAGCAACAGCCTGGTTGATCAGGCTCTGATCCACCAGGAGGCCTGGTCTCAGACCGGGCCGCGGGGGCGTTGACCCCCGGAACTCTCTCCAGGTAAACTCCAGGCACCTTTCAAGGCAGGTGAAATTGCCGACCTAGAAAATGTACAGAGAACTTTCACGGCGTACATAACGGAGATGAAACACCTCAATTACTAGGAGCGCTTGAGGTTTCTAAACCTGTATTCCCTGGAACGCAGGAGGGAGAGATACATGATTATATACACCTGGAAAATCCTAGAGGGACTAGTACCGAACTTGCACACGAAAATCACTCACTCAGACGATGCACCATCCCCCCAATGAAAAGCAGGTGTGTCACTAGCACGTTAAGAGACCATACAATAAGTGTCAGGGGCCCGAGACTGTTCAACTGCCTCCCAGCACACATAAGGGGGATTACCAACAGACCCCTGGCAGTCTTCAAGCTGGCACTGGACAAGCACCTAAAGTCAGTTCCTGATCAGCCGGGCTGTGGCTCGTACGTTGGTTTGCGTGCAGCCAGCAGCAACAGCCTGGTTGATCAGGCGCTGATCCACCAGGAGGCCTGGTCACAGACCGGGCCGCGGGGGCGTTGACCCCCGAAACTCTCTCCAGGTAAACTCCAGGTAAATAATCAAATTTCGATGAAATGAGGGTGGAATGTAGGCGAAGGAGAGTTCGACGATCAGCTCCCCATGAAAGATGAGCAATAGTTTCAAGAAAGTTCAGCCGGCTCTGACAAGTTGCTTTCAGAGAGGTAATGTGAGGTTCCCAGGATAACCTACGGTCAAAAAGGAGGCCCAGAAACCTGATTGAATCACGTTCAGGGATACGGGAGCCATAGAGGTACAAAGGATGATCGGAGATGATAGAGCATCTAGTGAAAGTAATTTGGTGAGTTTTGGTACTGGAAAATTTAAACCCATGTGTCGTGGTCCAATTGGAAACATGGTCAACCGCATGCTGAAGAGAAACTGTAAGGAGGTGACAGTCAGCGCCTGCACAGGCAATAGCGAAGTCTTCAACATAGAGTGATGACCAAATATTGGATGGAAGACTAGAGGCCAAATCATTTATAGTAAGGAGAAAAAGTGTTGTGCTCAGAACACATCCCTGGGGGGCAGCTTGGATAAAGAATGGGGTAAGCACATTATTAACCTGAACACGGGAATGTTTGTCATTTTAAAAAGTTTTTAAAGGGAAAAGGATTGTAGTTTGCGTGGGAGGCCAAAAGGAGTTGGGCCAAAATTTTTATACCTCCAAGTTGTGTCAAATGTCTTCTCAAGGTCAAAAAATATGGCAATAGCTAAGTGGTCCATTCGCAAACGTTTTACGAACATATGTTAACAAGTGTAGTAAGGGTCTTTGGTAGAACGGCCCTTATGAAAGCCATATTAAAAAGGGGAGAGCTGTTGTGGGGTCTCTAAATACCACATTAAACGCCCTATTTACCACGCATTCCATCACTTTACAAACTGCACTGGTAAGAGCACTGGGACGATAGCGGGAGGCTTCATGTTCCGTAGTACCCAATTTGCAGAAAGTGAGAACAATGGCAGATTTCCACAGCTGTGGAAGAACTCCTTGTGACCAAATAAGAATGGAAAGGCATAATAGTACAGCAAGGGCTGACTGATGTAAATGTTGTAGCATACGAATATGAATGTTGTCGGGCCCAGCTGCCGATGATGGGCAAGCTGAGAGTGTTGCATCCAGTTCCTGAAGTGTAAAACGCACATTATACTGTTCTTCTCTGAGAGAAGAAAAGTCTAAGGTGCTAACTCTCTGGCAGACTTTTAAAGGAAGAAACGATGGAGCCCCTGAGAAATACAGACCAGATGATTGCCAATTTCATTGGCAACATCTAGGGGGTTTGCTATATCAACACAGGCAACCCGCAGAACAGGAGACAGTCAGGAGAATATTTACCACTCAGTTTTCGTTTTTTTTTCCACCTTTGCTCATAGGGGAAGCAGAAGTGATGGTGGAGACATAATCTCCCCCAGCAAGTGTGTTAAGCGTAACAGATGACAAAGGTGAGTGATCGCACGCTTTTTGCTTAAAATCAAAAGTCTCTCCATGGTTCTATTGTACCGGTACCTGCCCCAGGCAGCGCATTTTGAACATACTGCATGAGCACAAGCAGGAGACCACCAAGACACGTATTCTGAGAATGCCTGCCCAAAGTTTGGGGTATAGAATGAGAAGCGCAGTTAAAATGGAAGACGAGAAGAGGTGTAAAAGCTCATCAATGGGGGACGAAGAAGGAACCTCACTAAAAACAGTTAGTTGTGAGTAAAGGTTCCAATTTTCCTGATCAAATTGCCAGCATGGGTTACAAAGAGGTGGTGAATATGAAGGGAAGTTATAAAAGATTGGGAAATGATCACTGACATTAAAAACCAGGAGAACAGACCAGGTGAAGTCTAATGTGGCGGAGGAAGAGCAGACTTAGGATCGATGCAAGAGAGAGTATGAGTCCGAGGGTCAAAATGGATGTGAGTACCTGTATTTAAATCATGGAGGGGGTGTGTGGCAAGAAAAGCCTCTAACTGAAAGCCACAGGAATCACAGTGAGACCCTCCAGAGGAAATGATGGCATTAAATCGCCAAGTAACAGAAGTGGGCGGGAATGACGAAACAAGAAAGGCAATATCCGGGATAGATAATGCCCGAGCAGGAGAGAGATACAAAGAACAGAGTGTATACCACATATCAAGTGGATACGGGCTGCTGGGGAATGCAGCAAAGTACGAACAAATAGCTATGGTGCGGAATTTCAGTGCATAGAAGAAGGGTACTTTCATTAAAGATCCCATCAGGAAAAGGATCTGAAGAACACAATAAAATTATAGCCTGAGATGGGATAGATAACAGCAGAGTGTAATTTTGGTTCCTGTAAGCAAACACCAACAGGGGAAAACTGGGAGAGTAACATCTGAAGCTCACCCAGATTACCCCTGAGGCTGCAATATATTCCACGTAAATAGGCCATGATTGGCAACGATAAAGATACCTGAAATCCGAAGGTAAGGTACCTAAGGACTAAAGGGGGTTTGAAAAGTCCACTTGCGGAGGCAAAGGGAAACGTTCAAGCAGTGAAGGAACGGTGCATTGTGAAGAGAGGAGTTGCACAGATGGAGATAAGGAAAGAGAAGGAACAGAGGGTGGATCAGTGTCCATTGATGTTTGGTCTCTGCAATATAATTTAGAGATAGCTTCAAGTGTTTTGGAGTTCAGAGACGTCGTATGGGAGACAATAATGGAGATGGAAAGAGGAGGAGTTTAAGTAAAGATTGGAACTGTAATGAACTGTACTAAGGTAGGGGGGGAAAAGGGTGGAGGGAACTGGAGAAGTGTGGGAGGGACAGAAGAGGCAGAAAAACCTGGGAGGTGGCAGAAGAGGAAGAAACTTGGGAGGAGACGGGAGGAATGCACAGTACGAGGAGGACGTTGAACCTCCACACTTTTAACAGAGCCAGTGAAAGGGGAAAACACATG